>BPLR01003646.1:0-220797 GCA_021605095.1 Caerostris extrusa | reverse complement strand
TGGGTGGGCATCATAATGAAGCTTTCTAAATACATTCTGATTTATTCTTAACATGTGGACCAACACTGTCATGCCTAAAAATGATTTTGTTATGTCTTTCCTCATATTCTAGACGTTTTTCTTTTCAATGCTGCTCTGAAACGCATCCATTGCAGTCGATAGCGTTCACCACTAATAGTTTCAACAGACTTTTAGCAGATTATGAAAAATTGATTGCTATTTACTCAGTTGGAGAATTTTATAAGGTTCTCGTAGAGCAGATTGGGGTTTGATTTGTGGCTCTACGGTCATTTTTTGCACACTTCAGGGTAATTTGATGGGGACCTACAGTTTAACGTGGATTCCGAACCACTACTACTACTACTACACCACACCACATCACTGTGCCTTAGAGCTAAGTTGCCCCTTTTACAATTTGGGAATGATGTGGGTGAGAAGAAGTCTGATTGGGCTCTGTGACGCTCTACGGTCATAGGAGACCGGGACCTACTGCTTAAAGTGGATTCCGAACCACTACAAACATCCATGGCACCGCTGGGATTTGAACCCGATACCTGGTACCCACAGCCAGAGCGCTAACCACTCGGCCATCAGGATTTTGAACCACTAACAAACATCCATGCCACCGTCAAGATTCCAACCTGAAGCCTATGGTACCAAAGGCCACTGCTGTCAGGCCGCCAAAGACTGTGGGAGAGACTATTCATGAGGGAAAAGGAAGATCGTCATGGGTATGACTTTTTTTTTTTCTTAATGCAGCTGGCAAACACTTAGACAGCTAGGTCTTGATGCCTTAGGCAGTCGTTACTCACACAGACGTTACTCACTTTACATTACAGGGGCGCGTGTAATCCTGAAGATAAGCCACAGACGCGGAGTAACAATGCCCTGCAACGCTCTACGATCCTATTAGGACCGGGACCTAAGGCTTAAAGTGGATTCCGAACCACTACAAACATCCATGGCACCGCCGGCTCGCACCAGAAACCTGGTACCGAGCGCCAGAGTGCTAGCCAATCGCCTATTTAGGCCATAATAATAAAGATATGCTAATATAAAGAAATGCTCCTTATATTTTAAATCTGAGGAAAGCGCTTTGCTATGTATCGTAAAATCCACAAAATATCACAGCTTGAGTACCTCGACATAGAGAACTCAACTGTTGAGGGATGTCTTTCGCCTACTCATACAGCAGGGGTTGTTAACCTTTTTTTCTTCCATGGATCTCTTTTTGCTAATAGGGTAAAGGCCATGGACCCCAAATTGAACGTTATTCGACTTGCCTGTGGAAAAATACTTTAAATAACACACATATATTTTTTTAAATGCGTATAATAAACTTACTAAGGAAATTAATTTTATTAAGAGCAGTTAATGAAAAACTTGGTACAGTGATGATTTATTAATTACGAATAAAGTATATTATAATAATACAGGAGAGCCGGGAGTGACTTGGTGGACAATTCGTTTGTTTCCGAATTCAGGCAACCGGGTTCGAAACAAGACTGAAAGCTCTTGTGTGTATTTTTTTCCAATGCAGCTGGCAAACAGACATGGACGTCTTGGATGCCTTAAGGCAAGCGCTGCACAGACGTTACTCACTTTGCATGACCCAGGCGACGCGTGTAACTTGAAGATAAGCCACGGACGCGGATTAACAATGCCCCCGCAACGCTCTACGATCCTATTAGGACCGGGACCTACAGTTTAAAGTGGATTCCAAACCTTTACAAACATCCATGGCACCACCGGGACTCGAACCCGAAACCTGTGGTACCGAGCGCCAGAGCGCTAGCCACTCGGCCATTCAGGCCCTTTCTTGTGTGTATATCCCCATAATAAATTCATGGACCAGAAAGGCCTTACGTTGATTTCTGTTGTTGTTGTTGTTACTAATCCCCCTGGTGCAGGAAAGCCTAGGTACAGAAGACCCCGTCGCAAGCGACAGGGCCATGGCTAAGTGTAATATGCAGCTTCACTTTAGCGAGGAACCACGAGGGCTGTATACTGACTAAACCTCAAGACGACGCTCTACGATCATATCGGACAGGGGCCTACGGTTTAAAGTGGATTCCGGAAACACTACAAACATTCTTGACACCTCTGGGACTCGAATCCGAAACCTGTAGCACCGAGCTCTACACACTCGGCCATTCAGGCCCCACGTTAAGTTCTGGAGGGGAGATGCAGCCTGGTGGCTAATTAGCTAGCGCTCACGTTGGTACCGAAGACTTCATGTTCGAATCCTGACGATAGCATGGATGTTTGAGAGTGGTTCGAAATCCACGTTAAACTGTAGATACCGGTCTATTTAGCTAAAGTGTGCACAAGATGACCGTAGAGCGACAAACCAAACCATCTGGAGGGGAGAAACATGGAGTGAACTCCCTAAATGCCACCCTAAAGGATGCTCATTTGAAATTTAGTTGTGTAACAGACCCTCCGTGATATTCCCTGGGTAAAAATGAATCTGTTGCATGTCTATCTTTCCATAACAAATCATCTCAATTCACAGTGTCCAGCATTGAAAACAGCACTATAAAATAAAGAGAATTTTGAATTTTAACAGCATTTGTATAAGAGATATAGCGCAGCATCAGCGAGCATTGATAAAAAATTAACTTTCAATAGCCATATCACTAATATCAAAAATAAATGCTGGAATAAAATTAATCTCAGTCTTTCCTCTAGTTGGTAAATATTCAACCCTATCACTTCAAAATAAAGTTCTACTTTACAAGCAGGTCATCCGCCCAATTCTTACTTAGGTTGCACCTATTTGGGGGGACTTGCTTGTAAAACTAATAAATACAAAATTCAAGTTCTACAAAACAAAATTCTTCGCATAATCACTGGGGCCCCTGGTTTATCAGAAAACGACGTTATTCATAATGATCTCAGAATTGCTACAATAGATAACTATATCACTGATCTCCAGAAACTTCTTCCTTGGCTTGAAAAACCACAATAATAACTTAATCAAAGCACAACTATTTTTTGCACACAACGAAGGAAAGCATAAATATCCTTTTCAACTACAAAATGGTCAGCAAATCTGCGCCCCCACAAAGATTTATTTTCTTTTTATTAGAACTGGATTTCCCACGTTTTCGTAAACATTTTATCCTTTATTCATATTTGTTCACATGCTCATGTGTCTGTTCCTCTTACAATCTTACAATTTATATATATATTTTTTATCCCTCCTTCATTTACATAATATTTTTAATTGCTGTTTCTCAAATCCTACTTTTAATTTGATTTTGAGTAGATGTGCGCTTCGCGCACAGGTACTGACCTACATTCAATCTAAGTAAAGCGAGCATAAATTTGAAAATACCAAGTCACGTTTAAAATTTTGTTATTAGAAATTATTTTGCAATTCTTCTTATTTTACTGTGAAGATCAAAGAATAGATTTTTATATTAGTCTATGAACTTTTATTAGTCTATTCATGGTTTTAATGGTAAAGGAATGAATTTACATATTTTTATATCAATAAAAGAGATCTCAAACAGATGACTCATACGGAAAGTAAGTAAATGTCATTCTTATGTTTACAAATATCTCAAGTATAATTTTAAATTTTTCGTCTACAGTTTTCAATCATAACTTTTTTTTCTTCGGAAATATATATTTTAAATATATTTTTATTTTAAGGTATATTTCTATGCATTATATATTTTTAAGGTATATTTTCTCTGCGTTATATTTTAAGGTATATTTTCTATGCGTTATGTTTAAAGGTATATTTTCTATGCGTTATGTTTTAAGGTATATTTTCTATGCATTATGTTTTAAGGTATATTTTCTATGCATTGTTTTAAGTTTTTCTATGCATTGTATTTTAAGGTATATTTTCTATGCATTGTGTTTTAAGGTATATTTTCTATGCATTGTGTTTTAAGGTATTTTTCTATGCATTGTGTTTTAAGGTATATTTTCTATGCATTGTGTTTTAAGGTATATTTTCTATGCATTGTGTTTTAAGATATATTTTCTATGCATTGTGTTTTAAGGTATATTTTCTATGCATTGTGTTTTAAGGTATATTTTCTATGCATTGTGTTTTAAGGTATATTTTCTATGCATTGTGTTTTAAGGTATATTTTCTATGCATTGTGTTTTAAAAGGTATATTTTCTATGCATTGTGTTTTAAGGTATATTTTCTATGCATTGTGTTTTAAGGTATATTTTCTATGCATTGTGTTTTAAGGTATATTTTCTATGCATTGTGTTTTAAGGTATTTTTCTATTTTTTAAGGTATATTTTCTATTCATTGTAGTTTAAGGTATTTATTTATGCATATATTTTATATTTTTATGTATTATATTTTAAGGTATTTTTTTATGCATTATATATTATAGATTTTTACCTATTATATTTTTAAGGTATTTTTTTATGCATTATATATTATATTTTTTTTATCTATTATATTTTAAGGTATTTTTTTATGCATTATATATTATATATTTTTTATCTATTATATTTTAAGGTATTTTTTTATCTATTATATTATTTATTTTTTGTATGTATTTTTATTATTTTTTAAGTTATTTTTTTTATTTAGATTTTAAGGATTTCGTTATTTTTCAGTAAACTTTATTTGGGCACTATTTAATATATTTAAAGTGATTCCTATTTTAATGTTGTGATTATTTTTTTATAAAATTTAAAATCGATGAAACTTATTTTACGATTTTTTTAAGTAACCCTATACACTAATGTCACATGTACTTCGAAATTTATACAAGTTTCTTTCTTTTACAATCATAATATATTTTGATTATTTTAAACATTTCATTGACAGATAAAGTTGCTAAAATATACTGAATAAAGTTAACTAAGCAAATTCAAATCTTAGTTTGACTTTTCAGCTTTAATTTAAATATAATGAAAAGCGGAATGAAATTTAAAGTCATGAGTTTAATATAAAAAATTATCACAAAAGTTTAACTTGTGTGCTATTCATTCAAGTGAATGTTCTATTGTTCGAATTCCACTAAAAAAAGGCCTATCAAGATAAGACACAACTTCATTCTTACAACTGACAATGACTGTCAATTTTTTTATTATGAAAACAAGAAATTTTTATCTCTGGATTTCTTCTAGTAATTTGGTTGTCTTTCTAACCAAAGAAGTTTCACAATACATTGATTTGATAAGATAAAATATATTAATGAATGCTATTTGAATAAGATATGCATGAATTTCAATTCTTCTATTTATCTTGTCAGAGTTCTGCAGCCTGAAAAAAACTATTTTTAATCATTTATCACGCTACAATGTTTTTTTTTCATAGTAATAAAAAATAATTCTTTAAAAAAATATTCATGCTTTATACATGGAATTAATCCATTTTCTATTTGGAGAGAGAAATAAATATTGCTTAAAAACATTTTTTAAAAACAAGCTAAGGATTTTTATCATTGGCATTCCAGTTTTTATATTACATATATTTTAATTATGAATATATGTAATACAAGAACAAGTATGCTAAGTTAATAATTAGGTATATTCATTATAAAAAAGCAGAAGAACGGTTGCAACATTTTAATTTTCTTATTATTAAAAAAAAACTAAGAAAAGAAGTGGAGGGATTCGATTTTGTAAAATCCCAGACTCTCCTAGATCCATCGTAGTAGCGGCCTTTCGCCTAGAGATAGGACATGGTTGTCTGACTAAACATCTACACAGCATTTGCATATATTTTTTTTCTAATGCAGCTGGCAAACACTTATACAGCTTGGTCTTGGATGTCTTAAGGCAAGCGCTGCACAGACGTTACTCACTTTGCATTACCCAGGGGCGCGAGTAACTTGATGGTATTTGCCACGGTCGCGGAGTAACAATGCCCCTGCAACACTCTACGATCCTATTAGGACCGGCCTACGGTTTAAAGTGGATTCCGAAATTTTCCACTACAAATAGCTATCACCGCCGGGACTCGAACCCGAAACTTGGGTACCAAGCGCCAGAGCGCCAGCCACTCGGCCATTCAGGCCCAGCATTTGCATATATAGCAGTCCTTTTTGCAACCAGAACTCTTGAGATGGATAAAGATCATTTGCTAAATTGCTTTTCATTGAATGAAAAAAACTTATACAGCAGACAATGGCGAGCTAGAGAGTTGATGCAATTAGCATCCAGCGAATAATTTTCTATACTTTTATGTAGTCACAGTTTTAATGTAATTACTGTTATAAGTTATTGTTTTGTATTCCATCTTTATACTCCAATCTTATGTATCCGAGTGGCTACCGTTCTGGCGCTCGGTACCACAGGTTTCGATTCGAGTCCCGGCGGTGCCATGGATGTTTGAAGTGGTTCGAATCAACTTAAAACCGTAGGTCCCGATCTAATAGGATCGTAGAGCGTTGCGGAGGCATTGTTACTCCGCGTCCATGGCTTATCTTCAAGTTACACACGCCCCCTGGGTAATGCAAAGTAAGTAACGTCTGTGCAGCGCTTGCCTTAAGACATCCAAGACCAAGCTGTCTGAGTGTTTGCCAGCTGCATTAGAAAAAAATGCATTTAAAATAAATCCTTTCGTTAACTCGACACAGCAAACTGACTTGGGCTTTTAGTTGTCAAGGGTCAACAAAGATCATTGATCCTTTATAAAAATGAAAAATAACAAAATTTCAAAAGTGTAGATGTTGATGAAATCAGTTGCAAAATAAAATAAAACAGAATGAGCAAAGGTCAAATTAGGTGAAAAAAATAGCTTAAGAGAAAAGCGAACTTTTTTTTTAACATCTAGGCAGTTGTAGGTAATAAATCAGTCAGAGTAGGAGAAAATCGTCAGGATAAGGAATTAATTTAAAATATTTAGCATAGTGCGAAGTCTATGTTTGCGGGAAGAAATATCATAATCGTAATTTTGTAGGATATTTAAAACAGGGTTATTGATGTTTTGCATATCATTTTAGAATTTAGTAGAAATTTTGTGAACAAATTGTCTTAAACTTGGAATCGAGAGAGCTCGTCTTATATCGTCACTACGAAAGTACCAGGGTGAATTCGTTAACATTCTGAGAGTTTTTGTTCTCAAGCCTTTGAATAATTTCAAAATTTGTACGTGCAACAGAACCCCAAACTGGGCTGGCATAAGCTAATACTGGACGAAGATAAAAGAGATATATTAGAATTTTGAGATTAAGAGGTAAAGCTGAATTTCTGTTGATTAAAGGATAAAGAATTCTACATTGAGTATTGAATATGGCGCAAAATTTAAATATTGTGTCAATTTTGGAATGCACTGTATTTTTATTGTTCAACTCTGAAAGAGTTGTAAGTTTGGTTAGTTAAAATTATGCAACGTGTAAAGTATGAACTGTAATTGGATATTCTCAAAATAAAAAAAAAAACATGAGTGAAATTAGCAAGAAAAATAAATGGATAAAACTCATTTGAAGTTTAGCGTCCCGAAGGCCAATTGGCTAGCGTTCGGGCTGTTGGTACCACAAGATTCAGGTTCGAATTCTGGCGGTGGCATGGATGTCTGTTAGCGATTCGGAATCCACGTTAAACTGTAAGTCCCGGTCTAATTAACCCACAGTATGCATAAAATGGTCATAGAGCGACAAACCAAACCATTTAAAATTTATGATAACATAATCTGTTGAATGTTTTGCTTTTTATTAAAGTTTTTAATGATGAGAATTCAATATTAATGAACTTATGAGAGTTACATTAAAATAAACTCGTGCTCAGAAATCTGAAAAAGTAAATTAAATTAATAATTTATCAGATAAAACTAAGCAATGCTCAATTTTATAGAATACAGCTATTTTTATTGAGCATTGCAACCTAACCATTTATATATTTTAGAACTTGCCTAATTTCTGCAGACATTAAAAACGATTATTGATTTGAATTCACAATCACTCATGGCCATCACAAATTTTGGAAGAATTATCATGCGTGCATATTTTTATTGCTAAACCAAAGGGTTATATTTTAAACACATTAAGCTATTTCGTCATTCCCCTTTATCAAAAAGCATCCATTTTTAATCGTAAAATTTCATTTTTTTTTCTATCCAAAAAATTGAATTCATCAAAGAGCTGATATTTATTTTTATAAACAATTTTTTTTTGTCTAAAATTTAGAAATATTAATTATGTTAAAATTCCATTCCCAAAACTGCTTATTGCAAATACGCGTCTTTGAATATAATATTTAACTAAGAAAGGGTGAAATAATTTTATTTCTTTTAAATAAATGTCAATTACAAAAAAAAGAAAAAAAAAAAGTTTAGAATTTTTTTTTCCTTCTAGGAACTCAATGGCATTAAAGAATCTGCACAGAAAACTCGGATTATCCTCATCAAAATGGGTAATTATATGTTATTACATTTCTCTTGTTATTTTAAAGTTCCTTTTTGAATATTCATTTCCGTTATAATATTTTCAACTTCCATAAAACAGTGGGCCTGAATTGCCGAATGGCTAGAGCTCTGGCCGCTCGGTACCACTGGTTTCGGGTTCGTGTCCCGGCGGTGCCATGGATGTTTGTAGTGGTTCGGAATCCATTTTAAACCGTAGGTCCCGGTCTCACAGGATCGTAGAGTGTTGCGGGGGCATTGTTACTCCGCGTCCGCGGCTTATCTTCCAGTGACACGCACCCCTGGGTAATGCAAAGTGGGTAACGTCTGTGCAGCGCTTGCCTTAAGGCATCCAAGACGTCCATGTCTAAGTGTTTGCCAGCTGCATTAGAAGAAAAAAATATTACATTTTTCTGTGTTTATTTTCATATTTTAACATTGAATCCCCATTCGTCACCAAGTATTACTGTACAGTTTCTGGCTATATTAAAGAAGTAACCGCAACCGCAACCGAGTAGTTATGAACAATTTCAACAATCAAATATAATTGTAAAGAAAATTGCGCACCCCCTGGGTAATGCAAAGTCAGTAACGTCTGTGCAGGTCTTGCCTTAAGGCATCCAAGACGTCCATGTCTGTTTGCCAGCTGCATTGGAAAAAAATTCCATGAAACAGGGAAAGTAGTAAATGAAAGCCTTAATATTTAATAAAGTAAGTTTCAGCCTATATTATACTTAGAACGACTTCAAGAAGAGGACCACTGTCAAGTTTATGGGGACACTTTAAGAGAATATTGGCCTTATTAATCAAAATAACCGGTGGGCTTGAAAGTTCGCAGGCTGACACATAGATGGAGCTACTAGTATTTAATCCATTAGATTTTTAGTTAGCCATAACCTTCAAAAGACACATGTATAAATTTGACAGCTGTTGCACTATTAGTATGTGAGTTATAGCATGTTTAATGAAGCGCAACTTTTGTTAGTTTGAAGAAATGGATACAAAAGAAATTTCGTGTGTTTAATAAAGCATTGCTTTTAGGCGAAAAAAATACTATTGAAGCCAAGGCGTGGCTTGATAAACATTATTCTGACTTTGCACCAGGAAAATCAACTGTAGAGCAGTGGTTTGCTAAATTTAAACGAGGCGAAATGAGCACCGAGGACGATGCACGCATGGACCCCCAAAGAGGCTGTAACCGACGAAAACATCAAAAAAAGTCCACAAAATAATTTCTCATAACCGTAAAGTGAAGTTGATTGAGATAGCTGAGACCCTAAAAATATCAAAGGAACGTGTTGGAAAGGAACGAATGCGAAAGGTCTGTTCAAAGTGGGTGCCGCGCGAGCTCACAATCGACCCAAAACAACAACGAATGGATGATTCTAAGCAGTGTTTGGAGCTGTTCAATCGTAATAAACCCGATTTTTGCGTCGATATGTGACAATGGATGAAACATGGCTCCATCCTTTTCATACCGGAGTCCAATCGACAGTCAGCCGAGTGGACTGCACGTGATGAACACTAAAAATGCTATAACTCACATACTAATAGTGCAACAGCTGTCAAATTTACACACGTGTCTTTTTGTAGGTTAGGGCTAACTAAAAATTATATGAATTTAATACTAGTAGTGCCATCTATGTGTCAGCCTATGAAAGTTTCAGCCCACTTTGTTACATCCACAAAAGGAACATGGTAAACAGCAACAATGGTGAACCAAATATGTGTGACGTTTTCATATTGAATCCTCCAGACGTTCCAACGGGCCTGGTGGCTAACGCTGTGACGCTCGGTACCACAGGTTTCGGGTTCGAGTCCCGGCGGTGCTATTGATTTTTGTTAGTGGTTCGGAATCCTCTTTAAACTGTAAGTCCCGGTCTGTTTAGCCCTCGTGTTCCATAGAGCGACAAACGAAACCAATCCAGACGTTCCAGCGGGATATCCTGTTATGGATTGTTTCTTTTCCGCACCTGTCATAGTCTCGTCCATCTTCTGTATCCATACCGCTCGTTCGCGACAGCGTTTTAGAAAGAATCTCTCTCATATAATTGCTGTTTCGAGCGTTCAAAAAGAGAACGAACGTCGAAAGAGAGAACGCCGTATCTTATATCACTGGATATAAGTGATCGGCGATCCATTGCATTCCGCAGCCTTATGAGCTTAGATGCGTATCCGCTAGTTCAGTGTTCGTATGATCAGCAATAGTTATTGTATTGCTATTGACAATAGTTATTGTATTGCTATTGACAATAGTTGATAGTTATTGTATTACATTGACGAACAGTCAGTATGTGAAAATGAAGAATCAGCATGTGAAATGAAAATGAAATCAGCATGTAGTCAGTATGTGAAAAAGAATGAAGAATCAGCATGTAGTCAGTATGTATGAAATGAAGAATCTGCATGGAGTCAGTATGGGAAATGAAGAATCAGCATGTAGTCAGTATGGGAAATGAAGAATCAGCATGTAGTCAGTATGGGAAATGAAGAATGGAGTATGGGAAATGAAGAATCCGCATGTAGTCAGTATGTGAAATGAATCAGCATGTAGTCAGTATGTGAAATGAAGAATCAGCATGTAGTCAGTATATGTGAATCAGCATGTAGTCAGTATGTGAAATGAAGAATCAGCATGTAGTCAGTATTTTAAATGAAGAATTAGTACGAAGTCAGTATGTCAAATGAGGAATTAGTACGAAGTCAGTATGTGAAATGAAGAATCTCAGAGAATGCTCGGAACTTCATAGTTCGTGCAGCGGCCTGATGGCCAACTAGCTACCGCTCTGGCCTTTGGTATCAACGGTTTCAGGTTCGAATTCTGGCGGTGGCGTGGATGTTTATTAGTAGTTCAGAATCCACGCCTAATTAGCCTAAAGTGTGCAAAATATAATCGTAGTGCGACAAACCAAACCTGGTTTATATTGTTTTCAAATGCGGGGCGCTGTGACTTGAGATCATTTGCCATTGTAACGACAGATATGCAACAGATTCCTTTTTATCCAGGGAATATCACGGGGAGCCTGTTACACCACACCTGAATTTCGAATGTACATCCTTTAGGTAGCATCTAAGGGGTTCTCCCCCTCAGAACTCAATGCAAGGGCTTTCAAGTCCATGAATTTATCATGGCGATATGCGCACAAGAGCTTTCCGTCGTGTTTCGAACCCGGCTGAACCCCGGCCCATCTCCACGGCAACAGCGCAATTCTGGAATCGGTTCCAAACGATTTCTATAAAAACTAACACGTGACGCTGCGTGGCGCGAACTAAAGCATAAGAATTCCAACATGCCATGTGTATGTGTACTAACAGTGTAAATAAAATTAATGTATATAGAAAGAGTATTTCATCACGACACAACGAGCTGCTAGTATAGCAGCTTACAGAGTTATCAAGTATATATACTTCTTCACACTGTTTTTCTTTGTAATTTTTAAATATGATGCTTAATAGTGGCGGACAGAATAAATTGATTACTTGTCACATCGTAATCTTGCAAATCGTAATTCACGCTTTCTCAAAACTTGGAAACCATTGTTGTTCCATTTTCAAGCTATAAAAAGATGAAGATAATTAAAATGACTTAATTTAATTTACTTAAGCCTTTATAAAGAACGTTTATTATATAATATTTAGATTAATTACATAAAGAATTATTTTAATGTTATTTATATTGAGAATTATTTTAAGATTATTTATATTAAGAATTATTTTATATTTATATCAAGAATTATTTTTAAGAATATTTATATTAAGAATTATTTTAAGATTATTTATATTTATTTTTAAAATTATTTTTATTAAAATTATTTTTAAGATTATTTATATTAAAGATTATTTTAAGATTATTTATATTAAGAATTATTTTTAAGTATATTTATATTAAAGAACGTTTTTTTTTTATATTAGAATAGATAATATTTTTTGTTTTATTCATTTTTGTTACTGATTTGAATTGAACCATCCAAGTTATCTTATCTTTCCTAGAACTTTGTAGATCTGGTGCTGAGATTTCCAACATACTAACAATAATACATTAAATATAATTTCCATTTTATTATTTCTTCTTCGTTCTATGCTTATACTTAGTTTAGTAGAGAATTTCTAATAGCAATTTTAACAGTAGCATCCTTCTTGCAGATGTCACAAACCTGGAGGAAATCGAAGTGGCCAAACAGATAGTGGAAGAAACAGTGGGAGATCGTGGCCTCAACCTGCTCATCAACAATGCTGGAGCAGCTAAAATGGTGACCTTTCCCAATCTCACACCTGAAAACTTGGAATTTCATTATAAAATAAACACAGAAGGCCCCGTCTTGGTCACTCAAGTGAGTAGTATCCTATTTCGTTAAATTTTTTCTAATACAGCAGGCAACCACTTAGACATGGACGTCTTGGATGCCTTAAGGCAAGCGCTGCACAGACGTTACTCACTTTGTATTACCCAGGGGCGCGTGTAACTTGAAGATAAGCCACGGACGCGGAGTAACAATGCCCCCCGCAACACTCTACGATCCTATTAGACCGGGACCTACGGTTTAAAAGTGGATTCCGAACCACTACAAGCATCTGTTATCTTCTTTTCTTTTCACAACTTTCAATAAACACAACTTTCAGTTGATATATATAAAATATTTATTTATTCACATTCCAAAAATACTTATTCAAGCAACCGCCCACCATCAGCAACTCCGTCGCGTTCCTTCTTCTGCCCTGCTCTTACATTCGAATCCCCGTATAAGACAACAGCCTTATATGGAGTTACAGGAGGAGGAGGAGTTATAGAAGAGTCTCTTGTTTGTGGCGCCATCTGTTGTCATTTATAATGACAAATAGTTTACACATCCATGGCACCCCGGGACTCGAACCCGAAACCTGTGGTACTAGCGCCAGAGCGCTCGGTACCACAGGCCATTCAGGCCCGGCGGTGCCATGGATGTTAATAAAACTAATAAAATGCAAAATCGCATTAAATTTTCCCGTTATTATCATAATTTGATTTAATAACTAGCACAAGAGTGCTCAACCCAAATGATCTTGCCCACTTTGGAAATGCATCCATGAAAGATAAAATTGTAAAGACCGTTAAATAGGATAAAACGAGTTTTATTTCAATAACAAAAAAAACCCTGTTCGCTTGATTTTTTTTTTGAAACTAATTTACTGTGCAAATCAGGGATATTGTGTAGGAATTATTATTTTGAAAAACATTCCATAAATAGAAAAAATTTTTTTTAAACACCTTAATAAATTTTGTTATGAAATTAATTTCAAAATTTCTAACGTTTTAAAAAATTTATTTTATTATTCCTTTTTATTTTCAATTATTTTTATATAAGGACAATTAAAATTGATGGTAATATAAATATTAACTAATATATAAAAATTAACATGTCCACTTTTCATATGATAAATTAAACCAATCTAATATAAATCTAATAACTATATTTTTTTTATCTTTCTTTATATATAATTGGCCAACCCAAATGATCTTGTGGGCCACTTTTTTTTTGCATCCTAACTTTAATTTCCGCATATAAAAATAATAATATAAACCCCATTTTAGATTTAGACCCACTATTCGTCATTTTTGGAGTGAAAAATTGAAACATAACGAGTTATTATTTTTATGTTTGCTATTATTCTTGCATTTAAACATAGATAATATAATAATAAATGACACTTGTAAAAAATTATATAGCACTAAAAATGAAATATGAAAAAATATAATAAATAAAATGAAATAAAAAATTATATCATTAAAAAATATTTATTTTTACTAACGCGATATTTGTTTGCGCAAGAATATTATTTTAAAATCAAAGTTAATTTTTCTAGTAATTTCGACAATTAATTTTTGAATATATGGATGCACACATAATGCCTTTTTTATTGGTTTTCACTTTTGGCCAGTATAAAAATATATTTTTGTAAAAGTGTAATAAATGTCACGGGCCTGAAAAATGTTCAAGGCCTTAAAATTTAATTAAACGAGGACATTTAATGACTTAAAATTAATATTTTATTTTGGTAAAATATTTGGTGATTCAGATTTAAAAGTTCACGGGCCTTGAAAAGTTCATGTTCAAGGCTTGGCCGCGAGTTCCAATCGAATTGAAGTTTTTCAAAAACATCTGTTGTACAACAAACCGTATTTGAACTAGCATTTAATTAGGATTGCAAGATATTTAGGACAGGATCATTATATAATCATTTTTGATGCCATAATTTCATTTAAAAAGTATTCAATTAACGAGGACAGCATATTTGTTCTTAGTGATTAAAGCGCTCTAATTTTTTAATTTTAGTAATACTTGGTGATTCAGATTTTCTTAAGGCTTAACAGAATTCATGGAACATTCGTTTTTAAATCTTAAAGAAAGGTTTCAAAAATCAAAAGATCCACTGCGGGAAACTCCAACCGAATTGAACTGTTTTCTCGTAACATCTGTTCGTACAAAAAAAAAAAAAAAAAAAAAAAAAATCATATTTGAATTTTTAGTAAAGCTGCTATTATAGTCATTAGATTTGCAGGATAGTTAGATGGATAGGACCATTATATAGTCATAGGACTGCATTAAAATTTTGTTACCATAATTTGTTTTATTAATAACTAGCCTTTAATTAAACGAAGACTGCATATTTAGTTCTTCGTGCATTGATTAAAGCATTCTAATTTTTATTTTTAGTAATACTTGGTGATTCAGATTTTCTTAAGGCTTAACAGAATTCATGGAACATTCGTTTTTAAATCTTAAAGAAAGGTTTCAAAAATCAAAAGATCCACTGCGGGAAACTCCAACCGAATTGAACTCTGTTTTCATTTTTGAATTTTTAGTAAAGCTGCTAATAGTCATTAGAATTACAGGATAGTTACATGGATAGGACCATTATATAGTAATATGATTGCAAAATTTTATTACCATCTAGCATTTATTAAATGAGGACAGCATATTAATTTTCGATGTATTGATTGAAGTATTCCAATATTATTTTGATAATATTTGGTGATTTAGATTTAACAAGCTTAACGCTTGGAAAATTCATTTTTAATTCGAAAGATTTCAAAATCAAAAAGATCCACTTTTCAATTGAATTGAAATGTTTCTTGTAACAACTGTCGTACAACAAAACCATATTTGAATTTTTAGTTAAGCTGCTATTATATAGTCATTAGGATTGCATATGGATCATTCAGAAAAATCGCTAGATGGATAGGATCATTATAAATTTTGCTATTATAATAATTTAATTTATTAATAACTTTTTAATTAAACTATTTATTTTGTGATTCGTTGATTAAATCACTCCAATATTCATTTTTAATATTTGGTGATTCAGATTTAACAAAGTTCAACGGAAATTCTTGGAAAATTCATTTTTAAATCTTAAGAAAGATTTGCAAGAATCAAAAGATCCACTGCGGGAAACTCCAATCGAATCCGAATTGAACTGAACTGTTTCTCGTAACATTTGTCGTACAAAAAAAACTGTATTTGAATTTTTACTAATGCTGCTATTATATTCATTAGATTGCATTATTTTTGTTATTATCATAGCTTGATTTATTAATAACTAGCCTTTAATTAAACAAGGACAGCATATGATGCCTTGATAAAAGCACTAAAATATTCATTTTGGATAATATTTGGCGATTCAGTTTTTTTTTTTTAAGACTTAACAGAATTCTCGGAAAATTCATTTTTAATTTCCTAAACAAAAGGTTTAAAAGATCCAATGCGAGAAACTTTAACCGAATTGAACTGTGTTCTCGTAACACTATTCGTACAACAAAATCGTATTTGAATTTTTAATAATGCTGCTGCTATATCTGAAAAGCGTGAAAGCTGACACTATTTTTCCTCGAAGTTTTTAATTCTGCGAAATTGGAATATGGACTTTAGAAAAAAATGAACTTTTTAAAAACTTTTCGTAGAAGTATTAGTTTTTTAACTATAGTGCGTTATTGCTCCAAAATTTTTTCAGTAGTTACTACGAAGAATTCGAACTTTTTTGGCATCTCCGAAATTGGTATGTACCACGTTATATGAAGCAAATGATTTGTGACTCTATACTATGTTTGTTGCAAATGATTTGTGACTTCCCTGTTTGTTGCAAATGATTTGACTCTATACTATGTTTGTTGCAGATGATGCTTCCCTGTTTAGAGAAAGCAGCTAGCTTGCATAGCGGAGGAATGAGTGTTTCCAGAGCAGCTATTCTCAACATGACTTCCCTGGCTGGAAGTATAAAAAATGCCGGATTCGAATTTACGCAAGATCTGCACGTTCCAGCATATAAAATCAGCAAGGTATTGTTGTTTTTTTCTACTCACTTACAAACCTTATCAATAATATAGGTATTTTTCTAATGTTGGCAAACACTTACACTCGTAAACACTTGTCTTTGATGCCTTAACAAAAGCACTACACAGACGTTACTTCATCCATGAGGTGCATGTAGCTTGAAGATAAGCTACGCACGTTGATTAATACTCCCCGCAGCGCTCTAAGATCATGTAACACCGGGATATACGGTTTAAAAGAGATTCCGAATCACTACAAACATCCATGGCACCGCCGGGACCAGAACCCGAATGCCAGAGCTCTAACCACTCGGCCATCAATTCCTATAAAAATATGCACCGACATTGCTCACTTGGCACTACCCAGGAGATGCGTGAGCTACGGACGCGGGTAACAATACCCCGCGACGATCTACGATCCTATTAGACTGGGACCTACTGTTTAAAGTGGATTCCGAACCACTACAAACATCCATGTCACCAAAGGGACTCGAACCCGAAACCTATGGTACCGAGCGCCAGAACGCTAGCCACTCGGCCATTCAGGCCCATTCTTAACGATTTACCTACTACAATTTGATTCAAGTGGCTTTAAACCGTATATTTTTGTGTTAATTATCACATATTTGTGAGCCTCATGTTCCACGAGGAGTCCACCGACGAGTGATAAGAAGAACGCAATGCCTTTCGGGAAGAATTTTAAGGATAACTGCCCCGCTTTTACGTATCGTTTGGTTTGTAACTCTACGGTCATTTTTGAACACTTTAGACTAATTAAACCGAGACTTTCACTAACAAACATCTATGTTATCGTCAGGATTCGAACCTGAAGCATTTGGTACCAAAGGCCAGTGTGCTAGCCAGTCGGCCATCAAGCTGCGTGTCGTATAGGGAAAACTCGTAAATCTCTCATCAGAACAACTTGGCTATTGTCCCGGTCTCCTTTGAGCTTCACAGAGCCGAATCAGACTTCTACCCCACATTAATCCCAAACTGTAGAGGGACAACTCAGCTCTAGGCACAGTGATTTGGTGTGGCGTAGTAGTAGAAATTTGGAGGCTCAAATTTCGATCGAAGAAAGGTGATTTGGCTTTGTTTGTAGATTGCAACTTATTTTTAACGATTTACTTAATACAATTTGATTCAATTGGCTTTAAACCACAAATTTGTGTGCAAGTTTTAACATTGGTGGGCTTTATTGTTCCACGAACAGCCCACCGACGGTGATGAGATGAACACAATGTCTTTCGGGAGAGATTTGAAAGATAACTGCCCTGCCTGTGAGTGTCATATAGGTTTGGTTTGTCGCTCTACAATTATTTTTGCACACTTTAAGCTAATTAGACCGGGATCTATAGTTTAACGTGGGTTCCGAACCACCAACAAACATCCATACCACCGTCAGAATTCGAACCTGAAACCTGTGGTACCGAAGGCCAGAGCGCTAGCCAATTGGCCATTAGGCCGCGTGTCGTATAGGAGAAAACTGGTATATACGCCCGTGTCCATAAATTAAGGATAATGAAGTTCAGGCAAAGAAAGAGACAGAAGCAAAACAAATTTGACTTTATTTGTAAAGTCTATTTATTAAACAAAAGGTAAAGAGCAAAAAAGATGCTATATGTTTGACATAATTAATAAAAATTGCGATTTTTACTCCCTGGAGCAAATTTTAAAATTTAAAAAAACAGTAACCTATTTACAAAAAACAGTATAACATGGTTAGTATGATGGTTAATATGGAGTATGTCTCCCGGACGATGCAATACAGGCCTTACAACGCCTAGGCATGCTGAGTATCAAATTATCAATCTGATCTTGCGGAATATTACACCACTCATCAAGCAATGCCCTCCGAAAGTTCCGGTTGACAGGCTGCAATTCGTCGGCCAAGCATATCCACACATGCTCTATTGGATTCAAGTCCGGTGAGTATGCTGGCCATCCATACGGGTGATATCCTCCAATTGAAGGCATTCGTCTACAATGTTTGCATGGTGAGGACGGGCGTTGTCATCCATCAACAGAAATTCAGCACCCATGGCGCCCCGAAACAAACGTACATGTTGTTCCAGAATGACATCCCGATAGATGTGGCCTGTCATCGTTACACTCTGAACATGCAGGTCAGTTCTGGAACCAAGAATAATTCCTCCCAAACGAGCCATCCTGCACCACCGTAACGGTGTCGTTTCAATGGTGTTCTCTTGGTGGTAACGGGTACCTGGCGCTCTCCATATGAAAGTCGGCGAGAATCAGACTGCAAACTAAACCTGGACTCGTCGGAAAACATCACACCAGACCACTGTTGCGGTGTCCACAATGCATGCTCTCTACTCCAGGTTAATCGCAGGCGACAGTGAGTTGCGGTAAGTGGAACACGTCTGACAGGCCTACGAGCATATAGACCAATGTGCCCTAAGCGTCTGTACACGGTCTGCCTTGAAACTGTCGTACCGGTAGCTGAAGAGAGCTGACGAGACAGGTCTGATGCTGTACTCCGTCTGTTTCTTTTGGCAGTAACTGCTAAATACCGGTCCTCATTCGGCGTTGTAACTCGGGGGCGACCTGTGCTGTAACACATTACCATGATCTTGGAATCGTTGCCAAAGCCTGGAGATGACACTCTGGGCGATTCCAAGTTCCTCGGATTCTTCCAGCTGGGTACGTCCACATTCCAGTCGTCCGATAATTCTACCAAAAAAAAAATCATCCAAATGCTTCCTTTGTGCCATAACTATGCAGTTATTGGACTGAAAGGCTTTTAAAGCGCTTGTGAACAATTTTTTTCTTTGACACCATTCCTTATACACCCCTCTCTTACACTCCTGTCAATGTGACGTACTATCCGTGCCATCTGGTGGTTTCCTGTAATTTGCATATTCTTCTTCAAGATGTGTGTGATAATTCTACAGGTGAAATTTTTATTTTAGAGTTCAATTTCTGTGTGATTCTGAATTATCCTTAATTTATGGACATGAGTGTATCTTACCAGGCAACCTGACTATTGATGATACGTTGTTTGCACACATTGTCATAATCACCATCTTGTGTCTTCGTTTCTCAAAGCAGTGATTACAACAATGCCATCAGCGGATTCGAATTCTGCTCTCTATTTTCAGCCCACGAGTCAAGGTTTAAACCAGGGATGGGCAAACGTTTTCGGTCGCGGGCCGAAAATCGAAAAAAAAATAAATAAATAAAAGTTTGGCAGACCAAGATAAATTTTTCTAAAATTTCAAAAACAACATACAAGTATTAAAATTTAAATATGTTAATGAGATGAATGAAATTGCGATTACATTTGTAAAGGTTCGAAGTGAGATGTACTGGTTCTAAGGAACGAGGCTAAGTGCTCATCTGTCAGGCTACTTCCCAAATAATTCTTTCTAAGGTTCTTAGTTGAAAACACTTGTTCGCATATATAAGATGAAGCAAACATAGCTCTGATTTTCTGAGCGTGAGATATTAAATTTGGGAAACTTACTTTAGATAATGATTTGTAGAACTCTAACTTGTTGACGCCAATCTACAGCTATAACTAACAAAGAACTTCCGCTTTTAACACTTTACCGATTGAAAAATATTACTTTTATTTCCATCGATTTATGTTTCGTAGAACAAAAATTGACAAAGTAAAAAGATCATCAGTCGTTTGAAAAAAAGGAAGAAAAAAAAATATTTAATCAAAGTAGAAAAGGAGATGAATATATAAATATATATTTCTTTTAATTTGTCTCGGACCGGCAAATTAAAATTCTATCCACGGGCCGGATAGAAACTTCCGGAGGGCCGTAGTTTGCCCATCCCTGGTTTTAACCATAAGTGTATAACACTTAAAAAAAAAGACTATAAATAAAATAATTTCCCGGTCTCTTTAGTACCTTGCTTAAGAAAGTAAACAAGCAAAATCTATATTGAGCACTGATCAGAAATGATCGATTCTCAAAGGGGGAAAAAAGTGTAAATTTGTTATTAATAGAATATTAATTGGTTGAAAAACAAAACAAATATTTTTATTGAAATGGCTATTGTTAGATAGAATTTATTATTTGATAAAAAAAAAAATTGCCAAGAAAATTATTAAAAGAAAAATAATTTTATCTACATTAAGGGGGCTTGATAGCTGAGTGACTAGCGATCTGGTGAACCAGGTTTCGGGTTCGACTCTCGGCGGCGCCATGGATGTTTGTAGTGGTTCGGTATCCATTTTTAAACCGTAGGTCCCGGTCTCGTATGAGTTCAGAATGCTGGGCGTAAGGCTGACAACCCTAACCCGTAAAGCGAAAACATTGTCTCGAAATCTGCCAGTAGGCAGACGGCCTTGGCCCACTTTGGGGCTATTGCGCCCAATAGGTATTTTCAATTAAGAGTTTTGGTCTGATTAAGAGCTTCTAGCAAATATTTATTTCATGATAAAAGCAAAATTTAGTTTTTCTTACATTATCTAGGGTCATAATTTTTTGAATAATTCTTTCTATTTTGCTAAGACAATGAATTCAAAGAACAAATCGACAAAAAAATAAATTCATTTTTTATTTTCAAATTCTATTACAATTTTAAATAACCTCGCAATCTTTTACAACAAAATAAAAATGCGATACATTGGTAATAGATTTGAAACATAAAATTAGAATTTATTTTATTTCCTATGTTTTGAACATATACTATTGTGCCCAAAAAGTAAGACCAATTTTTGAAAAAAACAACTCTTTAATTATTCTTTCAAATTTATTTCATCGCCTTCAAAATAATCCTCTCCGGACACAATGTACTTATGCCAACTTTTTTTCCAATGCTCAATGCAAGCTAAAAAGTCATCGGCAGGGATGGCCTTCATAACGCGCGGCGATTCACATTGAATCTCTTCAATCGATTCAAAACGGTGTCCTAAGCAGTGTTCTTTTGAGTTTAGGGAATAGTCAGAAGTCACACGATGTGAATACGGTGGTTGTGGAACAATATGGGTTTCATTTTTGGCGAAAAGTCACGAAGAATCGATGCAGTGTGAGCTGGCGCATTCAGCGTTTTAAGGTCGAGATTTCACACTTTGAGGCCCAAAATGGAATTGACTGATCCTTTTAAAATTGCATCATCATCAACAAGGTCTCTAATTGTAAATCAACCGGTTTGCAAGTACCAAATCTTTAAATTTTTGCACGTGAGCTTCGTCGGTTGAGATTGATGGTCAACCAGAGGGCTCTTCGTCTTCAACGCGCTATCTGCCTTCTTTGAACTGTTTATACCACTTGTAAACATTTCTTTCCGATGTAGGAATGCTCGCCGAATGCCTTCTGCAGCTTTCTATACGTTTCCACAAACAAAATTGAATGTAAGTTCTTTGCTCAATTAATTCAGACATTTCAAAAATCGCCGGAATCAGTTTTAGAGTCTCACAAAGCCAAGCGTAACTCAAAAGCTAATGAATATTTTGAC
Source organism: Caerostris extrusa (assembly GCA_021605095.1). Classification (NCBI taxonomy): domain Eukaryota; kingdom Metazoa; phylum Arthropoda; class Arachnida; order Araneae; family Araneidae; genus Caerostris; species Caerostris extrusa. The sequence continues at coordinate 198,722 of BPLR01003646.1, read as the reverse complement.
GTCAAATTTCCCACAGATGTCAAGACAGTACCAGCAACCTAATGAAGAAAAACAAATTGAAATTCCATAAGCACTGGGAATTTTAAATTGAAAATTGGTCTTACTTTTTGGACACAGTAGTATACACTTTCTGTACAGATCTCCCATAAATTAAAAATCTCAATAAAAAAAAATTAACATTAAAAATGTTTTTTAAAACTATACGTAATTTCACATCTCAAAATATCTTCATTTGTGGTATATTTGAATGAGATAACGACACTGTACTTAATTAATGCAATTTAACAGGTTGGCTGAAAAGTTCGTAGGCTGACTCATAGATGGCCCTACTAGTATTAAATCCATATGATTTTTAGTTAGCCCTAACCTTCAAAAGACATGTGTATCAATTTGACAGCAGTTGCACTATTAGTATGTGAGTTATAGTATGTTTAGCGAAGTTATAGCATTTTTAGTGTTCATCACGTGCAGTCCACTCTGGCTGACTGTCGATTGGACTCGGTGTGAAATGATGGAGCCATGTTTCATCCATTGTCACATATCGACGCAAAAATTCGGGTTTATTACGATTGAACAGCTCCAAATACTGCTTAGAAGCATCAATTCGTTGTTGTTTTGGGTCGATTGTGAGCTCGCGCGGCATCCACTTTGAACAGAGCTTTCGCATATCCAAATATTCATTCACGATATGCCCAACACGCTCCTTTGATATCTTTAGGGTCTCGGCTATCTCAATCAACTTCACTTTACGGTTATCAGAAATTATTTTGTGGACTTTTTTGATGTTTTCGTCGGTAACAGCCTCTTTGGGGAGTCCACTGCGTAAATCGTCCTCGGTGCTCATTTCGCCTCGTTTAAATTTAGCAAACCACTTCTCTACGGTTGATTTTCCTGGTGCAAAGTCCGAATAATGTTTATCAAGCCAAGCCTTGGCTTCAATAGTATTTTCTTTCGCCGAAAAGCAATGCTTTATTAACACACGAAATTCCTTTTATCCATTTTTTCAAACTAACAAAAGTTGTTACACTAAAAATGCTATAACTCACATACTAATAGTGCAACAACTGTCAAATTTATACACGTGTCTTTTTGAAGGTTAGGCTAACTGAAAATCATATGGATTTAACACTAGCTGCGCCATCTATGTGTCAGCCTATGAACTTTTCAGCCCACCTGTTACTTATTCACTCTTTCTCAAATATAGGCTGCACTTAACATGGCCATGAGAGTAATAGGTGCCCTAGTGAAGGACAAAGGAATCCTGGTTGTCATGATGTGTCCTGGATGGGTTAAGACCGATATGGGTGGAAGAGAGATGGCACAACTGGAGCCGGAGGAAAGCATAGCCGCCATGCTTAAGACTTTATCTACTCTTGACGAATCTAGCCATGCTTGCTATATGGACAGATTGGGAAATCCATATCCATTTTAAGAATGTGACGGAAAATTAATTCAAAGCATCGGGTGATTTCAATTGATTTTGATATTGCTAAATTGTAGTGAATGCATATTTAAATAATTGTGTGATATTTTTAAATAAAAATTCCTGCCTTCGAGTATATTTCCAGAAGTATAACAACTTGGAAACGGGTTCGTCAGACCCACATATCAAGTAAGCTGGAGTAAACATAAGTTTTGTTTCAATGAAGTCAACTGCCACTAAAAATGCTAGCTTAGAATAAAATGTTTAATAATTTCATAAACAAATGCCTAGAAGTTTAAAAATAAAGATTTCTAATTGTGTTAGTTTACAATATTTATAAAGAATAGTATTTTTACTTCATCGATGAAGATATTCTTAAAAAATAAATAAAAATCATCAACAATATTTAATAAAAAAATCAATTAAGTATTCATTTAATTACTGAATTATATATATTTCAACATAATTGTAACCATTATTTTATAATACATACATATATTTTTGTTTTCAAGATATAGTACTGGAAGTAAAAGTATACAAATAATTTCATCTAGAGGCATGTTTTATAAAAATAGTATTTATTTGTACTAATTCGTATTCCTTAATATACAGGATGTAGGGTTCTTAAAAGTATTATTTGTCTTGAACACAAAAGGAAGTTCATATTTTTTAATAATGTTCAGATGTATTACAAATGAAAAATATAATAACATAACTGATGTTACATGAAATAAATTAGTAAAATAATTAGAACATGTTCACAGATATTCATTATACATAAAAAACAATTTTAGAAATACATTATCCCTAGAATATTCAATGTATTTACAACTAAACTAAACACACACAAAAATTCCTGAGTTTTATTCAAGAATGTCTTGCAAAACTATAACCATAAAATTATAAAAAAAGATGGTTCCTTATGAAACATACTTAACTGAAACGATTTCTTCAAAATACCAATTGTGATTAGAAATAATTCATTAACAATTTTATTACATTAACTCATGAGTTTGTGCTAAACTTATGATAGAATAAAATATTTATAAATAAAAGACGAGACTGTAAAAATAGTGACTTTTAAACAAAGACAATGATGAAGTTATAAATATGATTATGTTTATAGAGCTACTGGTATTTATTTCTTGGGTTCCCTAAAAAAGAAATAAATAGGTTTAACATACAAAATAAAATATTTATTTTTCAAATTAAAATTGTATTACATATTTAATAAAAAATTCGCATAAATACACTAAATAATTAAAGTAAAATGCTCTTAAAATGAAAGAATTATTAAAGGAAAATGTCGAGAAACTGCACAGATAATTATAATTATCAAACATATCATCATATATAAATTGATAAATGCAAATTTTAAACTTTTAAAGTATTTAAATTTGTTTAATGAAATACTACTTAGAGGCTGAATATAGTTAAGAATTTTTTTAATAGGAAAAATAAAAAAAAAAAGTAGTTTTATATTACATCAATACACTCATTTAACCTCTATATCACAGATTTTGATCATATTTTTCAAAAAATACATATAGGTTAAGGAAAAACACGAAAGTTTTATTATAAAATGAAGCAACTTTTTCAAAAAATAAAAAATATGCCAAAAAAAAAAATTTTTCTTAGAAGCTTACTTGTTTGTATTTCCATGAAATATGTCTACTAAATATTATTTTATTTTTATAATGGTTCTTTCAGGTATATTTTTCTATTTAATTTTTAATATTATTTTGACATTGGAAAAAGCTTTACACCATCTCAAACATGGATACAAAAATGAAACTTTATTGGTACAAGACACAACAAGAAAATTATGAATACATATGCATGAATTCGGAAAAAAAAAAAAAAAAATTGTAGCTGAGGACAAGAAACTATTTTCATACCTTGGCAGCTTAAAATCCACTAACTTTTTTACATTCTGAATATGAGCAAAATACATTTAAGAAATAAAAAATTTGCAAATCTTCATTATATATATAAAAGAACATAGTTTGGCTTCCTGGCCCAATACATTCAAATATTTTGAAACACAAAGAAAAAATTTAATATGTGTTGATTATAAATAGCAAACTTTTATCTTATACAACATATTTTAATGTTCTCGATTAAAATTAACGTTACTGACAACAAGCAGAAATATTACCTTTTTACTTTTAATAAAAATTTGTTTGCCTGTAAAAGATTTATTTACCAAGCTTAAATTATATACAGAAAAAAATTCATTTAAAAAATGGGAGAAAAGGACAATTTTCACAGATTGGATCTAGATACATCCCCATAATTTAATTCCTCTGCTTTCATCTTTAATTTCCTCGATTATGGAATAATGAATACAGAAAGTCTTTCGCAGACGGTGAAAGATTTTATAACAGCAGAAGATAATTTTTATATTTCCATTAAATCTTTTCAAATTATATTTTATTGCATATCAAGTGCTAAACAATGATAACACATCCATTTCTTTAGCTTAATTAGCAGAAATGTTATTTTGAAATCTGGCCAACCATGTTATTTTGAAGAATTTTAAGAAAATTTAAAATAAGATATGTTTTAAATTATAATATTTTAATAATATTTTGTATTTTATTTCATATGTAACCTATGAGGCATAATCAGTCAAAATGTGTGTTTGTGAGATACTATAAGTAGATGTTTTATTGCACAAGATCCAGTTTTAGCCAAGCTGCATTAAACAATATATAAAATTCCTCTAACAATAAAAGCCATTTAAATTTAATTTAGAAATAATTCTATAAAAAATTAGCTACATAAAATTGATTTAAAACTTACTATTACACATGTCACAAGGTTAAAAATTTCCAGTTGAAATTTAATTCAATTAAAAATCACTCAAAGCTATATGTATTTCATTCTTCTTAAAGCTATCTATATCCACTATCACTTATCCATTGACATGAATATCGATTCTGCTGATGGAATAGAAAATGCGTCTTTAATTCTCTAATAGGTACCGCATCCTTAATTGTTTGCTTATTATTATTTTTTATACCTTAGGTAAGTACTTTTAGATTTCAGTCTAGTTGTAATATTTGATTGATTTTTTGAAGAGTCACTGTCAAAGAAACAATGATGGATGTCTGGGATGTAGATGGACTGCATGGATGTAGACATAAGATTAACAGACACAGAAGATTAAGCATATTCAGGTTTTGTAGAGGAAAATAGTCGATAGTTTTTCAATGGGGAACAAATAATATGTTATATTGCCATCAAAACAAAAAAATGCTGGTCGAGTTATTGCATTAGCTGTAGGTATTGTTTGTCTCTACATTATTTCAACATAAGAATTAGGCTGAATGCTAGTTTTCTTGTACGGATAACACTCATTTCCTGTATTTTTTTCTCACAATTGCCACAGGAAACAGAATTCAGTTACATGAATGTAGCTGTTGACAATTTTAGATTTGATATACAATACGCTATGTGTGACTTATTGATGAACAAGTTTGCTTACCATGACAAGTCAGTGATTGTGAGAAAAAAAAATTTAATGAAATGTGTGTTAATTTGATATGGTATGATCATAAATTATCCATAAAAGATATTATGTAAATAATAATCTATGCAACTATTTAAGTTTTAAAATTTTGTAAAATAAAAGAATATTTTTACCTGACAAAATTAAAATTCAAAAGAGTGTCTTTTCTTGAAACTTTATCACAGTTTTTCTTATTTTTTGACAAACCCAAAGTACGACATTTACCTGGTTTACCTAGAAAGATAATATATTATAAAATATTACTGAATTTATAAACATAAAAATACAAATTTTCAACTAACAACGGATGTTACTAAGATATAGGCAACAAACAAGCCCAATACCTTAAACTAGTTATTATTATTTTGTATTTTAAAATTTTACACTCAGTTTCCCTTAAGCTGATAAAGAATATAGATTATATTGAATGCATCATTTATATTTATTTTACACAACAACATAATTTTGAATGGATTTAAATATTGAACATTTATATATAAAAATTAAAATTCATCGAAAACTACTCTTTTCCTTCAAATAGTAAGAGTACAACAATTTTTAATTATTTTAAAAATAAAATGTTTACGGATCTTGTTATATTTCTTATTTAATAAATTGAAATATATTTATTAATAATTAATAGAATAATAAATTATTTTTGCTAAAATTATATAATATAGAATGTTTAACATAAAAATATCACAATTATATTGGATTATTATTGGATTTAATATTTAATTATCAATAATATTTATTAAATATCTTGTTTATGTTCATGAACAAAATAAATATATTTTATTCAGAATTCCCATTTAAAGTATATTTATATAAAAATTTAAAAAAGATTTTATTAAATACACCCTTGATATAAAATTCAGATCAATGTTAACATAAAAAAAAAAATAAATAATGTTTAAAAAATGCTCACAAAAAATAGATAAAAATAACCATGCATATAAAACTTCTCACTTACTTTTTGTACTTAAAGATTTATTAAGATTACTCTTTGGTGTTGAAGATAGATTACGTACACAATTATCAGTATCCAATTTACTTTTTGTAATCGATTCTTCTGAGTCAATTGATAAAGTAATATCGCTTTCTGATTCAATATTTTGGTTTTTGGCAGTAAGAATTTCGAAATATGGAGACACTAAACTTTCAACTGTGTTTTTTTCCTCTTCTGTTTCATAATTTTCTTCTAAGCTTTCATTTATAGAATTACCATCACTACCTAAGGAGGAATTAAGCTTCATCCTAGAAACAGGATGTTTTTTGAACTGGAAGTCTTGAATTTTAGTAGTGATAAGTCTTTTTGGCAAATTTTTAAGTGGCACAGAATTTTTATCAGAGTCAGATTTTTTAATATCACATTGGGCATCTAGCAGTTTTGTAGATTTTCCATTTGATGAAATTGTAGAAGTTGTTGAGCAGCTTTCAGTTTCAATAACATTTAACCATGAATCACTTTTCAGCTTATCTTTTGGAGAATTATCAGTACTACAAACGTTTGAACATATACTCTTCTTCATGTCAATTTTCTTCTTTTGCAAACCTAAAAAGAAATATATCGAAATATAAAATATATACAAAATTGAAATTGATTGTAAATTATAACTTTTATACACAACTAAAATGAAATTCATAATAATGATAATGTAACATATAAAATTAGTTTTCATCTTGCTTGCTACAATGACATACTTAAACTATTTAATACTTTTTGTTCTCTTTCTCTCTATACATATATACACAAATATTAAAAGAGTTCCATTATATTTTGAATTTCCCCAATTTTAAAAACTATTCAATTATAATTTCAAACTTTGCTTTTTTTTTTTTTTTAATATTAAATATTCGTCAAGAATTATTCGCCAAAGAAATTTGAGTATTCATAAATGTACGCTTTCAATATAAAAGATAACTTATGATTTCACTGAAGAACAAACAATTTACTTAATATATTTTGTAAAAATTTTTTTTGTACAATATTTTTTATCAATAACTTTCTATCATAAGTTAGTAAAAACAAACAAACAACAACAAAAAAAAAAGCTTGATTAACTGCTCTTTATGATTCTGTGCAATTGTTTATTTTAACAATACATGCAAGAAATAAAAGTCAAGATCCCCCATTTTTTTCCCCACCAACATCAAAGAATGGAAGAAATTTGAAATACATAATTTAAATTCTATTATAAATATACTATAAAAATATGTAAAAAATGAATAATTTCTTTCATTTCACTAATCAATTTCAAATTACAACAAAACAATCATTTAAAAAAATCTACAACAAGCAAATATTATTGAATTTTTTTTTACATTAATAATTGTTTTTATTCTTGAAGTTTTGAGAAATATTTATTTTAAAATCATAAAAAAAAGAATTAATTAAAAAAAACAACAACATTTTAGTATGTATAACTTTTTTTAGAATGATAAAAAGATTAACACCAATAGAAATTACCTATGAGCAATGTTTTCTTGTTATCTTTCTTAGGTGAAGAAACTTTAGTTCAACAGAAAAGTTTAAACTATCCATTTTATCATCCACATTAACTTTTGAATCATTAATATCTTTAACTTCTGAATCATTAATATCTTCATTACTCGATAAAAAAGATTCATCCTTAATTCCTGATTCATCTGACAAGGAAGCATTTGGAGCATCAGATTTAATTTCAGAAGCAAAAATCTGAAAATGTAATAAAAATATTTCAATATTATAAAATAATAAAATAAAAACATACAAAATAAGTTTTACCCAAATGTATTAAATTTTTTTAAATATAATAGCAAAATATAATTCATATAATCATAGTTGAACATAACTACAGTACTGAACTTTTGTTGGATATTATTTAAAACAATGGAAAAAAAAAGAGGTTTTAATCATTGTAGCAGATAAATACTCAATTATTAAATAATTAAATTATAATCATTAGCATTATTATAGTGCAATTGAACAATACCAACAACAAAACTGGCTTGACTTGACCAGGTGCTTTGAGATTTATACTCGTGTACACTGTTTTACTTCAATTTATTCAAATAAAAGAGACAGTGTTATTGTGAGCAATACAATATAATTAAATAACAAAAAAGCCCAATATGACAGATCTCATGTTGAGTTTTTTAAAATTATTTTAGATGAAATAAAATAGTGCACATTATTTTGCAACCAAAAGAAAAAAAATAAGCAGAATAAAAATAAAAATGAGATGAATTGATGAAGCGATTGATGGACTAAATTGCAAAGTAAAGAAACTTTTAATAGCATTTATTACAAACTAGAAAATTGAACTTATCTGTTACTAATGAGATTACAAGACTTTTCATAAAAAATAAAGCAGTGTTACAATTTTGTAACGCTCATCCTTATTCAGATTGAAATTCCAAGAAAAAAGTTTTATATCCGCAAGCACCCTGTAGCTTGTTTCTCAGGTATTCATATTTCATACATTGAAACAAAATATGTTCTAGGGTTTCTAGTATACTGCAGAATCGACACAATAAAGACAGGGTTAGTCCATATCTACAGAGTTTAGTTTTTGATGGGTAAGTTTTGGTTTGAAATCTGACAGTAGAACATCCTACTTTCGATTTATATGAAAAAGTCAATGACAAAGTTTAAAGCTATTTAAAAAATAATTCCAGTTTGGCTTGTCGCCTACGGTCATTTTGTGCACACTGTAGGCTAATTAGACCATGGAAATAACTCCGGAGCATATTTTTTGCTTACCCACAGGTCTGATTTTTTTTTTTTTTTTTTTTTGAAGAAAAAGGTTCTTCTGAGATTTCCAATGAAAAATGTTAGTGTCTATTGCTTATTTTCTATTCTATGTAATGCCCCCATTCGCTGGAGTTCAGATGAACTCAATTATTAAAATGCTGTTTAAGATGATTTGTAGTTTGATGATACAATTGGATAGGAAGTTGCAGTTTTTGAAAGTCTGAAGAACAAAGAGATTGTTTGCTAGAATGATTTGGTTATGATCTGATAAATGATAGGACAAAATTGTTAAAATCAGTGCAAGGGCTTCACCTGTGAAAATGCTATTGAAAGAAGAAATCTGAACTGTAGAAGATTCTTAAGAACAATTATTCATAGCTATTGAATCTTTATGATAAGTCTCAAATACATACAAGACCAAAATAATCTTGTCTCTTCAGTGTTCATCTAACAAAAATGAAATCAATTGCTAAATTGCATTTTATACACAAAAACAAGAAGCGTTAAATAAAATATTTTTTTTTTTTTTTTTTGTGTTTGCAGAATTTAAAAATATGTTCTTCCTTTAACTTCTTTTCTGGAAATATAGATAAAAACTAGATTAGCTCAAGAGATTTCATTTACCTGCTTTTGACAATTTTGCGAAATGGAATATTTAACACTTTAGGATGAGGAGAACTTTGGGAAATATTTCCATCAGATGGCAATTCTTCAGAAGGAAAGGAGTTGTCAGCATCCTCTTCCTCAGCTAAAGGATCTTCTTCACTGAAAATACTTTCGTTGCAACTCTTTTTTGCATCTTTACCACCATACATAGAAAATAATTCTTCATCTGTACAAGATCCTTCAGCTCCACAATTGACTGCAATAATAGATAACAAATTGTCTTAAATATCTAACAAAAAACAGGTGTGAAATTAATGAAGAAAACACAAGTATATCAGCATATGTGTTACGAATTTGTAATCTACACATAACACCACTGTAAATGAATATTTCAAATTAAAAAGAAAAATATTTGACATGGAAGTGAAGTAGGAAAAATGTAATTGAGGGAACTAAACATTTATTATTAGAAAATACTTTTTTTCAATGCAAATTAGTAATATAATATTGAGAAAAAGTTCATAACCAAAAATTAATTGCAATTTAAATTTAAATTAAAAATTTTTAACAGGACACTGAATCTTAATATTAAGATAAAATAGCTTAGTTTAAAACAAAGAAAGTTCATTTAAAATGGAATAATTTAACAAAATTTTAGTTTTGTTTTAGTAAAAAATTGGAAGATTGAAAATATATTAAATAACAAACAGAGAATAATGTAAATTGAATATTTTTTTTTTTTTTTGAATTATGATTAAATAAAATTTTCAATTTTAATATCATATTTTTTTTTTTTTTTTGTTGTTGTTCTAATGCAGCCGGCAAACACTTAGACAGCTTGGTCTTGGATGCCTTAAGGCAAGCGCTGCACAGATGTTACTCACTTTGTATTACCCAGGGGGCGCGAGTAACTTGAAGACAAGCCATGGACGCGAGGCCCCAGCAACGCTCTACGATCCTATTAGGACCGGGACCTACAGTTTAAAGTGGATTCCGAACCACTACAAACATCCATGGCACCGCCGGGACTCGAACCCGAAACCTGTGCTACCGAGCGCTAGCCACTCGGCCATTCAGGCCCTATATTAAGATAGCTTAAATATTAATTATTAAAGAAAAACAGTTACCCATTTCATCAAATGGACGTTTCTGAGAAGGAATTACTTTTTTCTTCCTTTCATTTGGTGTACTAAATTTGAATGCAGTAAGTTCAATTTTAGTTGAACTTTTATTACTTGAGGAAGGTTGTGAACCCCAAACCACACTCTTGTCTTCATTAATGGTAGGGGAATTACTGAAAGAACATGAATAAAATTCTTCCATTGTTTTAACATTTATATCACCCATTGCTAATTGGCAGGCTAAGTCATCAGGTAAATATCTAATTGCAAGTTAAGAAAAATATTTTTTACAACTATTACACATTAAATAATAAAGACAGCATTTAAATGAAATTCATGAAATAATTTTTTACCAATTTGAACTAAATATACAAAGTAGATATCTACAAAGATAAAAACAGATTATCTTTTTTTTTTTTTTACAAAAATATTAATGATGAAGTTTTTTAAAATATTAAATTTAGTACAATTAACAGAAGAAGAAAAAAAGTTCAATTAGAATTTATTTAGAAAGTAAACTTTCAAATGCTAAAACATTTGAAAAGAGGCATTTAAAATGGATTTTTAACAACTATTAAAAATATAAAATATAGACAAAAACACAAGACTTTTTTTCCTGAAACATTTTAAAACATAAAATCATCAATTTCAATAGTTTAATTAATTATAGTAAATAAGTCAAGTTTTGCAAGGATACTTTCCAGCATATTCAACATCTTCTGGTTTAATGTCATCAGGATATGGGGTGAGTGGAACTAAAGATTTTTTTAGGGCAAAAATACTAATTGATACAAAAACGTATTACTTGCTTTAATAAAAGAGTCTATATATTCATTTGGCACTGTTAATCTAGGCATTTTTAAATAAGATGGTAATTTAGGAAGGACCTAGAAAAAAATGTCATACATGAGTCGGTTTACTTTAGTCATGAACTATAGTACATAGTTTTAAGATCAAATATTTATCATTATTAACATTTTCAGTTATATGTAACTGCTTATAAAAATGAAAAACAGAATATTAATAAGAACATAACATATAGATTGTTACATGTCAAATTTCTGAATTTTTATAAAGTATGTTATCCATTTAGTGTGAGGTTACTTAGACAAACAGATTTTTTTTTTTCTTCCTTTTTGTAGAACAGAATAATTTTAATTTTTTCTCATCAATATATCTCTTTTCTTAACACAACAACAAATACTTACGATTAACTATTTTAGTGGGTGTTCGTTGTCATTTAATTAAAAAAACAAATATATAAGCTAAGTATTTACTTTTTTTTTTTTAGAAAACTGAATTGAAAATGATAATAGAACATGTTTAAAAAAAATGGTTTGCAAGATTCCCCCTCCCCCATTTGAAAATAAAGGGAACTTTTAGGAAAAGACTCCAAATATCATCAACAAATCGAAATGGTCGATCTAGTTATGCTCTTGTAATGATTTACATCAAAATTTATACCATACGATATATTTCCTGTCTGTTTATTTTTTTAATAGTAAAGATAAAATTTGAAAGATGGCTACCTCAATTTCAGGAATGTAATATAATGCTCTTGATTAAAAGAAATAAAATACACACATTTTGCATCAGATTACCTGGTATCAAAAATTTATCATAAAAAAATCCACATTTTGAAATAATAACAAAACTATTAATTCAAAGAAACCAGGATTAAATAATTGCAAGAAGAGGCAAGTCTACAAGATGTAGAACACTTTTTCCCTCAAAAATAATATAATGAACTAATGTACTATTTTTTATTAGAATTTAATCAAACCATTACTAGAGAACTTATAAAGATATATTACAAATAGTGTCATTGGTAAATAGGTATGATCTAATAATCGTTCATTGCAACAAATGTCGAAAATATACAATAATGTTATTAAAGCTATAAAAGTTAAGATACAGAGTATTATCTCACACACTACATATATTGATTACAACTTACCAGCTCTTTTAAATTGGTGGAATACATAAGTAGTTTTTTCAGTAACTAAGAGCTTCAAATACAAAATTAAATAAACCAATTTCGGTACTTACATATAAACGCCACCGCAGCAGAAGTTGCGCTAATGCGCCAAAAAGAGCTGCCATGCGGCAAAATAGAGACTGTTTTGGATCTATGTTAAACTCTATATCGGCCCATTTTCCACCGAAATCCGATTGACTACTTCATTTTTAAATAAAGTGTTTTGAATTTTGAAAGTGTTTTATATATATTTTATGATTTGTCAAAAAAATTTTAAGTGCAGATTGACGCCACTTAAAAACCGCCAATTCTGTAGCTGCGGTGGTGTTAATACGTAAGTACTGTTTTTCAGTAACTAAGAGCTTCAAATACAAAATTAAATAAACCAATTTCTATTAAAATATACATTGAAATTTTATACAAAGAATTCAAAAAATTGCATGTATAGTATGATACAATTATATACATAAAAAAAAAAAACGACAAATGATTATTTTCATATATATTCTGATTAACTACTAATACTCACATTTTCTATATCCATATTATTCGTTAATGTAAAAAATTTGCAAGCCTTTGCAAGTCCTATGCCAGGTAAAGAAGGTAGATAATCACAACCAGATAAAATACACATGTACCGAAATTTTTCAAAACTGAATTTTGAAGCTTTTGATCCAAATGATTTAGGAAGATTTTCTTTTTCAAATAAAAGACCTCCACCACAGCTATCCATTTTGAAAAATATCTATAAAATAATCCAATAAATTATGATTTATTTTACATCTGTTAAACAAAAGGCAGTTTTATTACATTAAATGAGAAATTATATTGTACTTTTCAAAACTCAAATAATATTAACTACTTAAATATTAATACTCAATATTCATGAATTAATATAATATTAAATTTACTGCTGACAGAAAACTTAAAAAATATATTCATGCTTCCCATTTCAGTTTCAATTTAATTGTATTTATTTATTTTAAAAGGCAGCAATTATTTTTAATACATTATTTTAATAATATTTTCCAAATTCTTTTATATACCCTTGAAGTAGCAACAAACTTCTGTGAATTTGAGTTTGTTGCTACACAATTACTTGTTGAGTTTGTAGCAACAAGAGGAACAATATATTTTTAAATCAAGTTTAGTTGGTGAAAATACTTGGACTGGGTGTGCCATTCACGGTTCAGCAGAACATGTGATTCATGTCCAATGGTGCAGCCAAAAAATTTTTCTATTGCAATGTCTAACACTTTCACATTAAATAACTCATAACTCAATTGGATACTTTGAACCCATTAAGTTGCCTCCCTAAATTTCAATCCTTTCTTCATTTTCTTGACTCATTTTCCTTTCTCATTTCTTCATTGGGACGTATTAAACCACTCATTTAAAAATGCTTGTAGAAATACTTGAGGATCCCACTGTCGTAGACATCTCCAGCACGCCCACCATTTTTAAGCACGCCTAATAATCGTTTCTTTGTTGCTGTCACCTAGTCATGGCTACAACTATGAAATAATTTAAGTAATCATGTTATCAAATAAAAGCTTTTGTTATCCTTTGTTCTTATTTTAGTTCATTTTGAGCACTACAGGCTGTTATATAACCCTATTGTCAATTATATGTTTTTCATACTTTTCTACTATTTATGATTCCTGCTCAACATCACAACCTGCATAAATATTTTTTGTTATTTTCATTGATAAAATGTGGCTTATAATATCACATTCTATGACAATTTTTATTCCTCTTATCACTATTATCCTTCTGAATATGTCCCCATTTAAAGGAAACATTATGTATATATTTCAACTACTTTATTGTAATACATGTCTACAGCTATTTCAAAATTTTGAAGTAGCTGTAGACATAAAATTGATATATTTTAAATTACTAAATTGTTTAATTATCGTAGCTTATTTCTTTTCTGATATATAATAATTAGATATTTAATTAATAGATAAAATTATAAATGTATGATAATATAAATTATAAATGACAAATCTGAAAAAGATTTATTTGAATCAACTGTGAAAAATTAATTAACAATAGTTTAAAATTTTATTTATGTGAATTAGATTGTATAATTTATTATTAATTATAGCAAAAGATCTTCCATATATAATATGAAAAATAAAAGATTATTTCAACTTGCACTAAATGAAGACAATTTTGCAACAATATACTGATGCCATTGTATGATTAACAAATGTTTCTATAAAACAAAATGCAATTGCACAAATAACTTGTAATTTTAACCAAATTCATTGCAGTCTAAGCATACTCTAGTTTTTTAGACTTTCCATTCAGAGAGCAATTCTTTGCTTTGTCAGCAACTTTTTCACGATTTCTAAAGAAATAAAGTAATTGATATAATATTTTTTAAAAATTACTTAAATCTGAATCTTCAGTGATGAATACTGAATTCTCCATATTTGATTTAAGTAACTCAAAACAATACATATTACAAAACATAACAATTTTATACAATAAATCAACTAACTTTCAGCCTCATGGCTTATAAACACTCACTTTTTGCAGCCGAAAAGAATCAAATCTGAATCTTCAGTGATGATTAACTGCACCATCCCAATTTTATCTAAGTATGCCAATTGAGCATCTGCTTCATAAGGTGCCACTATGCAATCAATAGACTTTTTTCTGCAAGCCTATAAAAGTAAATGTTAAGATATATGAAATTTTTCTTTTCTTTTATATAAGTAATTAATTAAAATATACAAATTATTACCTCAATAACTTCTCTGGCCATTTCAGGAGTGACATCAACACATCTTTGAAAGCATTCTCTAGCTTCTTTTACTTTCCCTTCACATAGCAATTCTTTACCTCGTTGGCGAGTTTTTTCACGATTTCTAAAGAAATAAAGCAATTGATATTTAAATAAAATATTTTTAAAAAAAATGGCCTAAAAAGGAATCAATAAACAAATCGATGAGTTTAAAGTTTCTATCATTAAATATACATACTCTACGTTTCTTTTCTGTTCCTTCTTTAGAACTTAGATTGCAACCATCAAAGATCATAATGGGTTTTAAACCAGCTTCAAGAAGTAAATTCAGTTGTTTAATGCAATAATAGACATACCTAGAATAAAAATAAATAAATAAAACACATTTAATTTTTAATATATGACTTTTTACATATTGAATGTAATATATCATTAAAAGTTCTTTCCATGGTATTAAGATCTGAGACTATAATTTTTTTTTTAAAATTGAAACATAACAAGTGCAACAAATTAAAATAATTGTATGTAAAATTTTTAAAACAATTTTGCAAATATAATTTCAGAAACATAAAATTTATTAAATACTGAAAAATTTCAGATTTTTTTTTTTTTTTTTATTTATTGTAGAAATGACAAACAAAATATTTAAAATTTCTTCTTTTCTGTATACAAAATTACAAAAACATACACAATTAAATCCTTTTTTTTTTTCCCCAATGTAGCCATGTGATGTTAATATTAGACAAAAATTTTTAAAAAATGCCTCCCAGATTTGAATTTAGGAACCTAAGATAGATTAAGTCAAGCCAACAAAAAAAATTGTGTAATTTTTTACTAAAAATTAGCCAGTATTACTTCCACTATTTTAAAATGTGCATTTCTTCTGCCTATTAGTAATGCTTGGACGTTGCAGGCATGCCACTGCCCCCACCGCTCGTGGCGGTGCTTGTGTTTGTGTGCACACCCATGGAAGGTATGGATTGAAGCCACTAATGGCTGTGAGCGGCTTTGCACAGACGGATCTTTGGTCAGTACCAGTCTATCACTGGGGTAGACCGTTACAAGAGAATCTCAGAATGTATAAGCAAACTGAGGTTTTTTTCTTATTTGCGAAGAGCTTGTGCAAGCTCTTGCTGTTGGCATTATTAGAAAAAAATAATAATAATAATAACAAAATGAAGACTGTTTAAACAGCAGTTCTAAAGTAGAAAGAAAAATTAATCTAAATTATTGGATTTTAATAATACTAATGAAAGGCTAAGACATGTAATTATAATGCTATAATTAGTATACTAATACGTTAATTAATGTTTACAATAAATATTAGTAATGCTTAAGTATTTTGAATAAGAGAATTGATTTTTATTAATGATTAATATTAATAAAAAAAAAAAAAAATTAATTCTTTCATACTTGTAATGCTGAGGCCATGGCAAATTATTTTCTTCTGAATATGATATAATTACACTAAATTTATTTGATGAAAACTCCAATTTTGTTAACAGAAAGGAGTAAGTAATTATAGCAGTATTTAGCAATAATTTATAGGAAAAATTGTGCTTGAAATCCACCAATGTTTTGAAATATTTAGAATCTCCTTAATCAGAAATGAACAATGTAGGTTAACTACTTTTTATAAATATAGTAAAACCTTTGAACATCTGCTACAAAAGTTCAAGAAGCTACAGTATAAAAATTTATTACCCTATTAAAAGATATTTTTAGCAAATTTCCATTTCCTAATATGATCTTGTCAAGGGTAGCAAATTCTTTTGCCAACTTAGTGTTTTACTTTATTTATTTTTTTTCTGTATTTTTTTCATATAGTTTATATGTTAAACATCATAATATAAGGAGATCCATATTATGAATTAACATAAAAGTGCTGTATAATTGATGAATGGCTCTTTTATACAAATTTTAATTGTGCATATACAACTTCAAATTAATAATTACTAATAAGATAGTATAAAATCCAATGATTATTAACGCTGTACATAAATATTAATGTAAAATAATAGAAAAGGAAACTGGTTATTTAAAATATATTATAAAAGAAATAAAAATATGAATTTTTCTAAATAAAAATAGGTTTCTTAAATTGAAATATGACTAGATCTCAAAAGCACTCTCTGAAGAATTAATAATTTTTCCTCTTTATAATGAAAAACTATTAATTCTTTTCTTTTAAAACAATTTTTTGATAAAAGCTGCGAATTATAAAGAATCGAAGAAATAAAACATTTAACAGCAATTTATTAGCCACTGGTCAAAATAACTTTACTATGCATCTGTTGCATTTTTTCTGGCATTGTATCAACATGAATGTTTTTTAATACAATAAAGCAATTATAACAATTTTTTTTTCATATAATTTTTTATAATTAAATTAATTCGATATAAAAAAACATTTAACAAATGTCTTTAATAACATAAATTGGTCTAAATAAAGATGGCATTTATGTAAGATCGTAACAGTACCCATCAGTTTTTTCTCCTTTTACTAATTTTTCAGCACAAGAAAATGCTCCTTTATGAAGCCAACTGTAGGCATCAACAGCAACAGAAGCTCCTGAAAAGTCTTTTATATTAGCTGCCCGACATGAATTTTTCACAAATGGTAATAATCCTGTAATACCCATATTTTAAATTTACACACAATTGAAGTTAAAGATAGCGGGAAAACAAACCGAACTCATTAGAGGCAGGATGGTTTTGACAGTACAAGGTTTCTAGGGCAGGGAAAAAGGCGTACGAAATACCGAGCATTAGGGGAAAGAATGGGCAATAGGGACTTTTCCCTGGAGGAATGGTGCACCCTGTTCCTTGTAGGCCCTTTCCTGAATGAAGTAGAAGGAACTCGCCGCAATCGATTCCTCCCACTCCTTCCTGAGAGGTTATTCTGAAGATTTAGAAGGAACTCGCTCTGCACACTATTCCTCCTACCCTCTTTTTGAAAAGGAAGTATCTTGAAGGGATGAATTCTCCCAAATGTAGATTTCAAAGAAAATCTCTGTTAGTAAAATAAAGCAGATTTTATGTTATAAATACATTGAAATTTTATATTCCTACGAAATTTATGCAACCAAAATGAATTTATATATGTTGAATGATACGACCTAACCACTTACTAATTTTTCATACGATCAGTTGTCGGATTATAAAATGGTTGTTCTAGGAATCTAGCGAACCCTGAATACTCCCCTTAAATACCTGCATCATAATTCTGAACATGCTATCAGATTACATTGGAACAAAATGATTTTGTATTAATTTTTATTTGTTATTAATATCATTCTGACACTCTTTGGTATTCAAAAACTTCTTGCGGAATTTTAAAGAGTTTAAAAACTGTTCTTTATATTTCATCAAGAATCATAATTAATTAAGACTTTTCTAATTATGTAATTTCTGTTAATGTCTCCATAACATATAAAAAGCGGAATTCTAAAATTTTGATTACTGTTTTATTAATTGTAAAAAAAAAAAAAACTGCATTATTTGTAAAAATAAGAACTTCTAATGTAAACTATTCAGTAGTAATTAATTCATTAGAAATTTCTGTAGAAGTTAATGAAATGCATTTAACTATATTTTATTCAAATGCATTAAAAATAATTTTAGTTTAAAAAAAATTTAAAAATTCTTAGTCAATTCTAATGTGTTACGATGAAAAACTATTTCGACTTTTATATGCAGCAGTACCCGCTAGCACGCCATCTCTGTATATGTTCAAGTAATACAATAAGAAATTTGTAGTTTGCTCATAAAAAGAAATAAATAAAATGTACTTGCTATCTGAAGAGTTTCTATAGAAGATACGTTTTTAATATAGTATAATATAAAATAAAATCAGATTGAAATACCATGTACATTAATATTCGATCAGCGAAAAATTTACATTAATTAATTATTCTCCAAAGAGGTACTTTCTTGCCAATTCCTTCTGTTAAATTCAACCAAGTTATTAAGCATAAGCGTCAAAGAACTTTGATTAAATAAAATAATTCATATTTAACTGAAAATACACATTCAAATGTAGCGCAAAGCATCATGGGTAAAATAAATCCTTTCGTTAACGCGACACAGCAAACTGACTTTGGCTTTTAGTTGTCAAGGGTCAACAAAGATCATTGATCCTCTATAAAATGAAAAATAACAAAATTTCAAAAGTGTAGATGTTGATGAAATCAGTTGCAAAAAAATAAAACAGAATGAGCAAAGGCCAAATTAGGAGAAAAAATAGCTTAAGAGAAAAGCGAACTTTTTTTCATCTAGGCAGTTGTAGGTAATAAATCAGTCAGAGTAGGAGAAAATCGTCAGGATAAGGAATTAATTTAAAATATTTAGCATAGTGCGAAGTCTTTTGCTATGTTTGCGGGAAGAAATATCATAATCGTAATTTTGTAGGATATTTAAAACAGTGTTATTAATGTTTCGCATATCATTATAGAATTTAGTAGAAATTTTGTGAACAAATTGTCTTAAACTTGGAATCGAGAAAGTTCGTCTAATAACTTCGTTAAGAAAGTACCAGGGTGAATTCGTTAACGTTCTGAGAGTTTTTTTCTCAAGCCTTTCAATAATTTCAAAATTTGTACGTGCAACAGAACCCCAAACTGGGCTTGCATAAGCTAATACTGAACTAAGATGAGATATATATATTAGAATTTTGAGATTAAGAGGTAAAGCTGAATTTCTATTGATTAAAGGATAGAGAATCCTAAATTGAGTATTGAATTTATTTCTAAGGTTGTAGATAAGCGATTTGTAGTTAAGTTTACTATCAAGAATAATTCCTAATTACTTAGTTTCTTTAGACCAGGTAATATATATTTTAATATTAGAGGGTTATAGGATTTTTGCAAGTGAAAAGAACTGCTTCAGTCTTGTCTACATTTAATTTTATCTTCCAGTTAATGAGCCATTTTTCTAAATCAATGATATAATTTTGCAAATTTTCTTGGATAGTGCAAGTTTTTCGGCCATGCTTTAAGATTGCAATGTCGTCAGCATACAGACTAATTTTGATGTTCTTTAGTGGAATATCGTCGCTAAAGATATTATAGAGGAAAGGAGCTAGAATAGAGCCATAGGGCACACCAGCATGAATATCACGAATTGAGGTACCAGTATTCCCTACTGCTACAACAAAGTGTCTGTCTGAAAGATAGTTACGAATTACTTGAATCAAATAAGGAGAGAAATTGTAAGAAATGAGTTTGTAAATCAATCCATTAACCCAGACTCTATCAAAAGCCTTGGCCACATCAAGAAAAATTGCAACAGTTTCATATTTCCAGGTAAATCCTTCAGCAACAGTTTCTGGGAGATTGTAGAGCTGATGAGTTGTAGAAAGTTTTTCGGTAAATCCAAATTGCTGTGGGATGAAAATGTTCTTTTTGATTTGACTCACTTTTTAGGAGGTTCAGGATAACATTTTCAATTAGTTTACTAATAGAAGAGAGTAAAGAAATTGGTCTGTAATTAATAGGAGAAGTAGGATCCTTTCCAGGTTTAAGAATTGGGAGTATTCTAGCTGTTTTCCGAGACATAGGATAGTAACCAATATGAAGAATAGAATCAGTAATTTTACATATCTCAAGTATTATTTTTAAAGGAAGGTTTTTTAACATTTTATTAGCAATTTTATCTATGCCAGGGTTTTGTAAATTTTCAGTGAGGAAATACAATTAATAATGAAAGATGCTTTAGCGATACGAATTTCAGAGACTTGATAAGTATTAATAAAATTAGTGATAGTGGACTCAATGAGATTTTCTGTATCATGATTATGAATCTTGTTCTCAAGAAACTGTTCCTGAAGGCTTTCAGCTAAAACCTCAGCTTACCACTGACAGTTGTACTAAAACCTCAGCTTACCACTGACAGTTGTACTAAAACCTCAGCTTGTATTGGTATTGAAGTGAATTTGCTTTAAAGTTGATATTCCATACAAATTATTTTTAATAACACTTAAAAAATTATCGAATTTTAAAGAAAATATAAAGATTATAAATTCAATGAAGATTTTGTAAACCAATATAGCAAAGAAAGAAAATGGAATACTATAAATGTAATTATAAAAGGTTGCCATAATTGTTGAACTACAGATTTCGATGCAGCATTAGACTGACAATACTGTAGTATTTTACTTTTTATTTTATGTAAGCAGTTTATGTTCGGAATACATAAATTCATTTTTTATACTGTGTAAGTACTTTCTTTGTACTGCCTCATTTTTTTGTGGTGATAAATATATTTTAATCGATAACCAAGTTCTCTTTATCAATAGTTTATTTTAAAGGCGAATTTAAATTTGAAAAAAAAATTTTTAATTAACGTAAAACATTAAGAGCTTAATGTATTTTTAAACTATATTTTATCTCTTCTTATTTAGACCAAAATTTAGTATACATTATATAAATCAGAGTTGTATCGGCCGACACTTAAAATATTAATCGAAAACATGTATAAAAGCAGTATATATACTTTTTACACTTTAATCCAAGTCTT
This sequence comes from Caerostris extrusa, assembly GCA_021605095.1. Lineage (NCBI taxonomy): Eukaryota > Metazoa > Arthropoda > Arachnida > Araneae > Araneidae > Caerostris > Caerostris extrusa. Next base: position 177,073 of record BPLR01003646.1, on the reverse strand, counting down.
CAGTATACTTGATAATAAACCAGCTTGCATCCAATTATATTTTCCATTGTTAATCATTGTCAACAAATACTACTGTGTCCAAAAAAATTAAGACCAATTTTCAATATAAAATTCCCGGGCTTATGGAATTTCATTTTCTTTTCTTTTTTAGGTTGCTAGCACTGTCCTTGACATTTGTATGTGAAATTTGACATAAAAATATTCATTAGTGTCTGAGTTACACTTGGCTTTGCGAGACGCTAAAACTGATTCCTGCAATTTTTGAAATGTCTGAATTAATTGAGCAAAGAACTTTCATTAAATTTTGTTTGAGGAAACGCATAGACTGTTGCAGAAGGTATTCGGTCAGCATTCCTACATCGTCTCCTATTCCTATATCGTTAGCTCACGTCCAAAAAATTAAAGATTTGATGCTTTTAAACCGTCGATTTACAATTAGAGACCTTGGTGATAATGTTGAAATTTCAAAAGGATCGGTCAATTTCATTTTGGGTCTTAAACGCGTCAAATCTCCATTGGTACCGAAAACACTGAATGCGCCAGCTCACATTGCATTGACAGATTTATATTTGTAAAGCATGCTATTTCCTTTTAGAACTTTAACTGTGAGATTGTTCAATTTTTTAGTTCAATTTGCTAAAACAATGTAAATTTAATATTAAATTCGCAGACACTAAATTAACATTAAAAAAGTATTCATCTAGTGTGCAACCTTTTTATTCTTTTGTTTTATTTCGATTATATTTCCTTAATTTAAAATTATATAAAACCTTGAAAAAGAACAATTGTGAATAACGTTTGAAAAACATTTTTGAAAGAATTATCAAGTATTTTGTGTGGGAAAGAATTCTTTTCCTATGTTACTGTAGTGTTTAATAATCTTCATCTTGCATAGGTTAAATTGGTTTTTATTAAAAATTGAGAATGGAGATTTGGTTTGGTTTGTCGCTCTACGGTCATCTTATGCACTCTTTTGGGCTAAACAGACTGGGACCTACAGTTTAACGTGGATTCCGAACCACTCACAAACATCCATGCCACCACCAGGATTCGAATCTGAAGCCTGGGATACCAAAGACCAGAGCACTAGCCATTGAGAATGGAGAAGATCGGTTATGAGATTTTACTTCATTGTGCCATCATAGAGGTTTTTGCATGAGGAATAGTTTCTATTGATTTTGACTATAAAGGTTCCATTAGAAATGCAGGATTTAATAAGCCTGATAATCGACAGTGGAAAATTCCGTTTAATACGGAAAATTCCAGTTTTAAAATGAGTCCTTCAATCCACACTTTGCCAAATGCCTTTTGAATAACTAGAAAAATTGCCCCAATATATTCACCATTACGAAAATCAAAATTCATGTATTCCACAACTCTAAGAAGTTGATGGGTGGTGTAGAGGTTCCTTCTGAATCCGAATTTTTTGTAACAAATAATATTATTGGGTTCAACAAATTGGTTAAGTCTATTTAGAAAGATAAATTCTGTAATTTTGTTTAGTGTTAATGGAAGAGAAATAGGACGATAAGTTTCTGGATTCGTAGGATCTTTTCAAAGTTTTAGTATAGAGATGACAGTGTCAGTCTTCCAGGAATCGGGAATATATGCGACTTCTAGAACTTTGTTGAAGATAAAACAGAGTTTAGATAATAGTGATAATGGGAAACTTTTTCAAAGTTTGGCTGGAGATGGAATCAAGTCAAGGTGCCGATTTAATTTTCGGATATTTGATGAAGATGGTAATTTCAGAAGACACAGGACGAATAATATCATCGGAGTTGTTCTCATAGAAGTTATTGATAGTTTGGCATATCGTGTTTGCATGGTCGGGATCAGAAATTGGGTTAAGTTGAAATTGCTATTCGAGTTTTATGCTATGAGTTCAGCCTTGTCCAAATCTTTAACTGAAGTTGGTACTAATGAGGTGAGAAATTTTCGTTATAGAGCTTTTGGAATTTTTTGTAAGATTGCAAACTGATCCGTGTCATCTGTGTGTAGATCTTCTAGTTTTTCTTTTAATTAATTTATCCGAATAATCCTTAAGGTTCCTGATGGTTTTTTTTTTCCTTTTAATGGGTTTATCTTTGGTGTTCTTTAAGTGCATCCGGTGGTCTAGAATTTTCAAAAACTCGAATTTTTTTTCGATATTTTAAAAGCAGAATCCGTTAAGAATATGCTGTTAAATTTTTGTAATGATATTTATGATATTTTAAGTTATGCAGTCCATTTAGCTGAGAATATGCTTACTTACCCCATATTGACAATATGCTTACCTTAAACCTCAAACTCATTTATTTCGAAACTACTTTTTTTCGCACGGTGGGAGTAAAAAAAAAAAAAAAATACTCTGCAGATTCATCTCAAATTTTAATATGATATTCAGTACACCAGTATCTATCGTTGGAACAAAAAAAAAAAAAGTTTTTACGTTGAATATTTCTTATTTTTTATATACAAAAAATAATGAAAAAAACAGTGTGTTTTCTGAATGGAAATTTCAACAACGTGCCATTTTGTAAATTTCTTTTTTATTTTCTTGATTATAATTCCTGCGATAACTACACTCATATTGATCAGAAATTTTTTTTTTCATTTTTGTTAACAGATAAGTGAAAGACTCAAAACTTGACCCACCACCCAGATCCATATTTATGAGGAGGGAAAACTTCAGCGTCACTCCTTCACTATTTATCGTGAGCACAAGATGACCGTAGAACGACAAACCAAATCAAACCTTAACTATTTAAAAGTTTTTTTTTTCATTATAATTTTTTTGTATACTATTAAAATGATTTAAATTATCTATAAAGTTTGAATAACGTTGTCCATTGTTTTCATTAAAAGAATTCCTGAAAACTCGTCGAATTCATGGGTGCTAGACCATCGGGTCCCTTTAACGTCTGCCAGTTCTTTTTACGTTGTTGCGGATCTTCATATATATATATATATATATATATATTTTTTTTTTTTTTTTTTGATGTTGGGGTTAATTCAGGAATGGGCAAAGTTTTTCGGTCGCGGGTCGAAAATCGAAAAAGAAAAGTTTGGCTGCCCAAGATAAATTTTTGTAAAATTTTAAACACAATATATAAGTATTACAATTTAAATATGCTAATAAGATGAATGAAATTGCGATTTCATTTTTAAAAGTTCCATATAGGGAGGTTCGAAGTGAGCTGTACTGATTCTAAGGAACGAGCATAATTGCTCATCTGTCAGTCGACTTCTGAAATAATTCTTTCTAAAGTTCATAGTTGAAAATACTTGTTCACATATATAAGATGAAGCAAACATAGCACTGATTTTTCTGGGAGTGAGATATTAAATTTGAGAAACTTACTTTCGATAATGATTTGTAAAACTCTAACTCTGGCATATTTAGAAACAACTGCTTGAGATGATTGCTAGATTGCAATTCAATTAATTTAACCTGCAAATCTGACCTCACTGCTTCACAATTTACGTTGAAAGTCAGGGTAAAAATATCCAAATAGAGAAAGTAAAAGATCATCAGTCCTTTGAAAAAAAGGAAGAAAAAAATATTTGATCAAAGTAGAAAAGGAGATTGATATATAAATATATATTTCTTTTAATTTGCCTCGGACCGGCAAATTAAATTCTATCCGCGGGCCGGAGTTGGCCCGTGGGCCGTAGTTTGCCCATCCCTGGGTTAATCCAATGATTTCTGTAGTCATAAGAAAATTTTCAAGCTTTTTTTTTATGAGCAGCAAAAAAAAAAATCATTGGGGAAATTACGGATTTCTTATTCCAGGATAATAGAAGAATTAATGATTGGTATGTAACGAACGTGTTTTTTGATGAACAAATTATCATAAAGTGTTCAATTAGTATTAAAGTTACTATAGCCTGGACGAAGAATGTAGTTGATCTTGAAGAAGATTTCAATAGGATTATGGTCTGAACTAAATTCTTAAAAAGATGTGATGTTGAATGAGAATAAGAAATTTTTGATTTAGAGCAGGGATCTCCAAACTACGACCCGCGCTCCAAATCCGGCCCGCCAGTGTCGTCAATCCGGCTAGAGACAGCGAATAGCTTATTGTTGATGTAATAAGTTGGATAAAAAAACATAGAATAATAATAACTCGGTTTTATTGACTTGCTAGGTGAAGATTAATGACAAGCATAATACGCAGAAAATTTAACTTAGGCATAACAACAAATAATTGAAATGAATCCCACTAACATTATAGACTAGTGAACATCCCGCGGTTACCCTCTGTAGTTATGTTGGGGTAAAGAGTATGGCATATGTATGTATATCGATGTTTGAATGTATATATCCTGAATCAAACATATGATTTTTATCCTGAAATTCCCCCCAGGAACGGAAAAACTAAATTAACTAGTCTAGAAATTATAGATAATGGCAGAAAAATTAAAACGGTTTTGGCCCTTGGTACTTACTGAGTAAACAGTATCGCCCTAAAGCTGGAAAGTTTGGAGACCCCTGATTTAAAGCATGAGTTGTAATTAAATCTTATTGGAGTAGTAGGGGCGATGATATCAAGATCAGTTTGATTAGCAAATTTAAGGATATGGTTGCTTCTATGTCTATTTATAAAACAGTTCCAGATTTGGTGATGAGCATTAAAGTCACCGTACATGATAGTATTGTTCCAAGTTGCATATTACTGTTAAGATCTAGTGTGAACAATTGTGGATGAGATGTAACTGGATCTTATATAAACGCAATGATAATTGGATAAATATTAGGAAAATTTAAGGATTTTTGGTTGTCGCTCTACGGTCATTTTGTGCATATTTTGAGAAAATTATACCGGCGCCTACCGTTTAAAGTGGATTACGAACCACCAACAAACATCCAGAAATATTTTCAATCAGAAGTGCTAATTTATCTACGGCTTTGATAGCGATTTTAATCTCTGGGAGACTTTACATGAGCTTACGGAAGGCTTTCAGATTAATGTCGATTTCTTTCATTAGAGCGAGAAAGTAAGATACGTTAGTTGAGATTTTCGGAGTTTTCTGATTGGTGGGATGATCTTGATTATAAACAAGAGAGTTACTACACATAGCATTTGCGCACCTAACATCTACCTCTTTAATAGGCGAATTAACTGGTCTACTAATGCTAAATAACTGGGAGCTTTTCTTGACAGTAAATTAACTTACACTAATCACATTAATCATGTTAAAAAGAAATTTAACACCTTTCTTCGCATGCTTTATCCTTTTATTAATAGAAATTCCCCCCTCTCAATTGATAATAAATTGCTAATCTACACGTACTATATGCGTCCCATCATAACTTATGCGAGTCCGGTTTGAGGCTCTGCTGCAAGGTACCACATTAATTATATTAAAGTTCTAGAAAATAAACTTTTGCGCATGATCACAAATTCTCCTTGGTACTTTAGAAATGATGACATTTGTCATAGTCTTCCCCTCCTTTCTATTCAAAATTTTATGCTCAAACTTGCGGAAAATTTTTATGCAAATCTTGACCATATCCCGAACAAGGAAATTCGTAATCTTCCAAGATACGATTTCTCTTTGCCGGAGAACGCTAAACGCCCAAAGGCGGTCTTACATAACTTGCAACTACCCTAGACGAACTGGCTCAGTCGTCAGGAGCACCCTGACCTGTTCCTTTAGTCATCATTTCTAGCAGCTGTAACTTCATTCTATGGTGTATTCTTAATTAATTTTTGCTTTTTATTTTTACTTTATTTTAATAGCTCTCTTTTTATATAATTATATTATTAAAAATATTTTTTTTTTCCCGTTGCACTTTTAAACTTACTTTGAACTGGGACAGACCTTGGTCACTTGCTGCTTTGACTTTTATTATACTTTAACTTTACTTACCATGCTTCCTACTTTGCAGACAGGAGTTAGGCCCCTGCGCGGCCAAGGAATTCGATGATAGCATTGATAACATCCGATGATAGAAAACTGATGATAGCATTTGCGCAAAAGGTTTTTGATGACGTAATTTAGTTGTTCTTAAAACAGACGAATTTTGGTAGGTTCCGTTAGCAATAATCTGACCTCTACTTAGTTTTACTTTAGGGAACTTCGAACAATCTCTCATCGATTTTAGATTATTGCTCGCATAAATACCTTTATATATTTTCTTTAAAAATTAATTGTTTTTCGAGATATGTATTTAATTACGCCATAATTTTACATGAGATCAAGCAACCAACCAGCAAGCAAATTATCTTTGAACAAAGTCAAGTCAAGTGAAGTCAAGAAATATAATGTGATTAAAAATCTAGGTAATTGAGAACTTGATTCTGTATTGATTTAAGGCAACTCTATCACATTAAAGACATTTTCAATTGTTGAAATGCTGAACTTATTACAAATCGACTTCAACGCTTTAACTATCAAATGTGATATTATATCACGTGAAATTCAAGATTGGCGAAGTGTATGTTTAGATATAACAGAAAATGCGAAATGGCTTATTTCTGCTGAAACTAATATTTCAACATATCATCTTTGCCGCAATAAGCAGGAAGAGATTTTCAATTTTCTCGGGGTTGTAATAAGGCACCGAAGAGCAATAGAAGAATTAGTTGATCGTTGTTCAGATTTTAGCAGAATGTTATTGCAACATGATTATACTCGTGTGTTATTAAAGAAGATACTTGAAGAGGAATTACTTTTATTAGATATGATGCGGAACCTTGGCGAAGCTCAAATCAGTCTTTTGCAGTACGATAATAAACTGAAACTTCACGAAATGAGCTTGTATTTATAGTTGCATTGCAGGATCAGTTGCGATAAAAAAATTTTATAATTGTATTGAAGTGAATTTGCTTTAAAATTGCTGTTTCCTGGTAATTATTTTAAATAACATTTTTAAAAAATATTGAATTTTAAAGACGACTATAAATTCAATGACAATTTTGTAAATCGATATTGCAAAGAAGGAAAAGGAAATACTGGTAATTATGAAATGTTTTCATAATTGCTAGAATCGAAATTTTGACGGGACACTACAGCAGCATTTTAATTTCTGTAAGCTGTTTATTTTCTGCATTAATAAATTCATTTTTATACTGTGTAAGTAGCTTCTTTTTACCGAATCATTTTATTTTGTGATACTAAGTATATTTTAATCAAAAACAAAGTTCTTTTTATTAAAAGTTTATTGTAAAGACACATTTAAATTTGAAGAAATATTTTTTAACATAAAACTAGGTATTTAGTTTAAAAAAGTTTAGGTTTTTATGAAAACTATTTTTGTCTCTTATAATGTATACTTATGTTTGTCAAACCACATACCTCGATTATGTATTAAAAATATTAGCCAAAAATACGCATCGGTATATTTTCCTTCTAGGGGCCTGAATGGCCGAGTGGCTAGCGCTCTGGCGCTCGGTACCACAGGTTTCGGGTTCCAGTCCCGGTGGTGCCATGGATGTTTGTAGTGTGTTTGAATCCACTTTAAACCGTAGGTTCCGGTCTAATAGGATCGTAAAGTATTGCGAGGGCATTGTTACTCCGCGTCCGTGGCTTATCTTCAAGTTACACGAGCCCCTGGGTAATACAAAGTGAGTAAAGTCTGTGCAGTGCTTGCCTTAAGGCACCCAAGACCAAGCTAAGTGTTTGCCAGCTGCATTAGAAAGAAAAAAAATATTTTCCTTTTACTCTGGAATCCAGGTCTTCAGAATAACCGATTATAAACCACCTTGCATCCAATTATATCTTCCACTTTTAACCATTGTCAACAAAGAGATTAAAGACGGTTAATCCTTGGTGGTACATATTCTTACAAGTAAAACGATACTTGTAAGAATTCGTAAAGCATATTATTTCCATCTTAGAATTTTAATTGTGGGATTGTTCAATTTGTTAAAAATAATGAAAACTCATTATTAAATTCGCATACATAAAAATAGCATTAAAACGGATTTGCCTCCTGTAAATCCTTTTAGTCTATGATGTTGAAGATTATTGGAGCTCACTGGCCCCGTCAGAGACCTCATCTCCATTGGTGATAAACATAAGAGACTGAAAACATTGGCAATTCCCAGAGGTTAAAGGAAATCGTGAGAATTGAAAAGCCAAAATTGAATTTTAGGTAAGTTAGAGCAGAATATTCCTAGGTCTTTTAAAATTAGAGTGCTGATCATATTGTTCGATATTTTGAAGGGCCAGATGTTGATGGTTGTTAATATTATTGAAGAATATTTCTGAAAGTTTTTTCCAGTACTTTTTGAGAGGTAGCAGGAGATGGATCTTTGAATATCGGCATTTCTCATGAACCAGTTGGCATTCGTTTTTGTATAATGGTCATATTTTGTTGATCTTCCAAGATTTGAGTATTATAATTAGCGGCATATGACCATGCCGGGAAAGCATAGGTGAGGTGAGGAGAGGACAGAGCATAGAGGTGAAAATCAGAAGTTTATTATGTCTACTCAAGCTCGAGTTTCTTGCTATACGAGGCTAGAGTCTTCTAATGTTTCTTCTGTATTTTTGTTTGACATAGTTAAAATGAAAATTCCAGTTTAGATGTTTATGAAGCTAAATTCCAAGATATTTTGTTTCTGATTTCCAAAGGACAAGTTGGTTTTCGAGGTAGATGGCTGATTATTACTAATTAAGACAATTAATGTTTGCTTTTATTTATCTCTTTGTAGCAGACAGTGAAAAGCTTTTTAACGTATTAGGCTCATAGTGTTTGTGAGAATATAAACCAAATTTGATATGTTTGCAAAGAACATCATTCAACTGTAAAAAATATTTTGTTCTTTGCAATTTTCCTTTACTATAAACGTATAATTAGCATTCATATAAGAGAGCACAGGACCTTGTTACATTAAAAAATAAATTTTTACAAATATGTTTTAAATATAATTTAGAATTTTAGAAACATTTTAAAATAAATCAGGCAAAAATTACAGCTGCAGTAACAAAAAAAAAAATGTGAATTTCGAATGTAACTTAAAAATTAAGATCCATTAAATAATGCGATATTTTGATTTTAACAATTTTCCACAAGAATTTTATAAACGTTCTGATGTAGAGTTATAAAGCGTTGCATTAATAAACTGTTTATTTGTCTTTGTTATGTGAACCTCAGTTTATTTATAGGGTCAGTATATTGTATTATAACAGTTGGGCTGACATGTTCATAGGCTGACACATAGATGGCGCTACTAGTATTAAATCCACGTGATTTTTAGTTAACCCTAACTTTCAAAAGACAAGTGTATAAATTTGACAGCTGTTGCACTATTAGTAGGCGAGTTATAGCATTTTTAGTGAAGAACTTTTGTTAGTTTGGAAAAATGGATAAAAAGGAATTTCGTGTGTTAATTAAAGCATTCCTTTTGGCGAAAAAATACTATTGAAGCCAAGGCTTGGCTTGATAAACATTATTCGGACTTTGCACCAGGAAAATCAACCGTAGAGAAGGGGTTTCCTAAATTTAAACGAGGCAAATGAGCACCGAGGACGATGCACGCAGCGGACGCCCCAAAGAGGCTGTTACCGACGAAAACATCAAAAAAAGCCCAAAAAAAAATTTCTGATAACCGTAAAGTGAAGTTGATTGAGATAGCTGAGACCCTAAAGATATCAAAGGAACGTGTGGGACATATCGTGAATGAATATTTGGATATGCGAAAGCTCTGTTCAAAGTGGATGCCGCGCGAGCTCACAATCGACCCAAAACAACAACGAATTGATGATTCTAAGCAGTGTTTGGAGCTGTTCAATTGTAATAAACCCGAATTTTTGCAACGATATGTGACAATGGATGAAATATGGTTCCATCATTTCACACCGGAGTCCAATCGACAGTCAACGAGTGGACTGCACGTGATGAACACTAAAAATGCTGTAACTCACATACTAATAGTGCAACAGCTGTCAAATTTATACACGTGTCTTTTGAAGCTTAGGGCTAACTAAAAATTATATGGATTTATTACTAGTAGCGCCATCTATGTGTCAGCCTACGAACATGTCAGCCCAGCTGTTACAATGTGATAAATATTTCGAATTTAATTCATTTCAATTTTTTAATTTTTTCATTTTTGTAAAAAAATATATTAGATATCATTGAAATCCAAGCCTATATGACAAGTATATTATTTGTTTTAAATTCGTTATAAAATTTAGCGAATTTAAGCCAGAATCTAATAAAAAAAATGTCTTTTACAATAGACAAAATATTATATTAAATGTCTTTAAAATTTATTATATCTTTTTTAAAATAAAGAATAAAAATAGTCTTTAATATAAAGACAACAGTTTAAAAAATATTGCATATCTATTAAAATTACATCACAAATAACAATCTTTTCTTTTTAGGTAAAAAATCTCATTTTTCTGCTTTAATTATGTGTTCTAATTTTTTTTTTCAGCCAAGATAATTTTGTAAAATTACTCACACGTAACTAAATATTCAAAAAGTTTCTTAATATAAATATATCTGTTGGAAACAAAAGATAAATTTGTTGATTTTCCTAATTTTGTGTACCTATTTTGTTATTTTAGAAAACGTATTAAATAATTTGCAAAAATGAAACTAATTTTAAAGATTAAACTACATTATAAAACGTACCAATATCTCAATGACTGATAATGGATAAAATTTGATGATTTATAATGAGTCACAAAAATTACGTTAAAATGATCAGTTTTCGACTCCCATGGTACTTTGTCCCCTTAAATCGAAGGCTATTTTTAGAAAACTCGAAAGAATCCTTTAGGAAGTAGTGACAAAGATCATAGCACTCCAATGATTGGGAATTATTCATCCTTTTACAAATGCCAATAAAAGCAAGGAACGTGTAGAATTTTTTTTTAACAGAGCTGATTAAATATGAATCCATGTCGGTTCAAGTAAGACTAGAAAATTTATACCAATTACTATGGTATCAATCAAAGCATATGATTTTTCAAAAATTTTGATAGCCTCTGATCTTATCTACTACAATTGTAATGTTTACCATATTAAATATCTGGGCCTGAATGGCGGAGTGACTAGTGCTCTGCCGCTCGGTACCACAGGTATCGGGTTCGAGTCCCGGTGGTGCCATGGATGTTTGTAATGGTTCGGAATCCACTTTAAACTGTAGGTCCCGGTCCTAATAGGATCGTAGAGCGTTGCGGGGGCATTGTTACTCCGCGTCCGTGGCTTACCATCAAGTTACACTCGCCCCCTGGGTAATGCAAAGTGAGTAACGTCTGTGCAGCGCTTGCCTTAAGGCATCCAAGACCAAGCTGTCTAAGTGTTTGCCAGCTGCATTGAAACAAAAATATATATATTAAATATCTTACGGAACTGTATTTCTGACATAAATAAGTCTTGATAATTTAAAACAATAACCAAGATTTAAATATTGGAAACATCCTTAAAGTTCTACTATGCTGCCTTATTGTGGCAGGGATTTATCTCTGAGTGGGTGAGGTACGACAGGGGCCTAGCTCATTTTTAGCGTCACCCTAGGCGTGAATGGTGTTTTATTATACACATCTAAAGCATCACAGTCATGTTGTAATTTTCTCTCTTTATTAAACCACAATCAGTTTTTAATTTTTATTTACTTGGAGGATGTATCCATATTTTGATGGGCGATGTAAGGTGCAGCAGAGACATGAAAAAAATTATTAGGTACCGTATTTGTTGTCCAGCACTTCCTAGTTAGTCAACACTTCTCATTTCGACGACCTGTTGAACCACGAATTCCATTTCCTTGCTTTCTGGGGAGTCTGTGGGAACTGACTTGTTGGTATATCGTTTTTAACCTTTGGCGAACGCAATTCCACAATGTCCACGGGTTAAAAATGATGCCATCCTATAACATCTATCACTCGGCAGGCAGATGTTATAGGACATTTAGTGTGAGAGTGAGAGGTTTAAGTTCGATAAGTACTTGTTTTCTGGGGAGTCTGTGGGAACTGACTTGTTGGTACATCGTTTTTAACCTTTGGCGAAAAGCAATGCCACAATGTCCATGGGTTAAAAATGATACCATCCTATAACATCTATCACTCGGCAGGCAGATCTTATAGGACAATTAGTGTGAGAGTGAGAGGTTTTAGTTCGGTAGGTTTTTGACTCTCTCTGTCTGCTTTAACACCAATAAACAACATTGGCTCCTCTTTCCATGATGGATCCTTCATTAATACATAAATGTTTGACATGCTAGATAATTAAAGATATTTTATTATGAAAAGTAAAGAAAATTCATTGATAAATATTTCTGCTATGGCCCTGAGTGGCTGGCGCTCGGTACCCAGGTTTTGGGTACGACTCGGCGGTGCCATGGATGTTTGTAGTGCTTCGAAATCCCCTTTGAACCGTAGGTACCGGTCTAATAGGATCGTAGAGCATTGCGGGGGCATTGTTACTCCGCGTCTGTGGCTTATCTTCAAGTTACACGCGGCCCCCTGAGTAATGCAAAGTGAGTACGTCTGTGCAGCGCTTGCCTTAAGGCATCCAAGACCAAGCTGACTAAGTGTTTGCCAGCTGCATTAGAAAGAAAGAAAAAAATATTTCTGCTATGCTCTTTCACAACACTATCCTAGGAATGATTGCAGATGTAAAAACATAAAAAGAACAGACGGTTTAGGTATGTTTACAGAAGCATTAAATAAAGAACAAGCGAAATGTATTATTATAGTTACAATAATAAGAGATAATTAATATAAACAAAATTCCCTATCCGAGTCTTAACAGCAGCAGAGGAGTTATTTCCGAAAACGACCTCATCAATCACACACGAAGGGTTTCGCAAGGCTCGAATAAAGAGTAGAGCCACGGGTTGTAACACACCAGAAATGTAACGTGCACTGTTCAAAGTGCCGTCAATGCGCACAAGAGGTGACCGAGACGTGTATCCAATAGCACCCCATTCCATCACACCAGATGATGGGCCATTATGACGATGACGAATGCACGCTGCCAATGTGCGTTCACCACTATGTCGCCAAACACGAATGCGACCATCTTGATGCAGTAAACAGAACGTGGATTCATCTGAAGAAATGACGTCTCGCAATTCGTGCGCCCTCGTTTGTCGTTGATCACACCATTGAAGACTCTCCTGTCTGTGACGCAGCGTCACTGTCATTTTCCATAACAGTGAACATAAGTTTCATTAGACACAACTGTAAGTAAATGTTCATTCGTTATTAAATCAAATTTTACAAGTAGTTTTATAATAATAGTATAGTATAAACAATATGTCTTAAACTTCTCCAAAAGCTAAATTGCATTCAGTTAACAAGTAGTTTCAGTACTGAAAACTTAGCAACATAAGATATATTTAAAATTGCAAAACAATGGAGATCATCTTTACTAAAGTTTAAGAAATGTGAAAATGTCGATGTTTTTTTTTTTTTTTTTTTTTTTTTTTTTTAACTAAGCATCATTAAATATTTTAGTGTTTCATTTTTATATTCAAGTATCCTATGTTCTGCTCTTCCACTAAAATTTGTATTCTATTTAATTTAAATTTACAGAAATTATTTCTGTGCAAAACACTTAGCTTTCGAAAAAAAAAAAATGAATTAATCATGTTAAAAAGTTTTGGTTTCAAGTTCAAATTTGGTTTTGAATGAAAAAATTTCTAATTTTCTGGTTTTATTTATCCATCAGAGCAAATGGAAACTTCGAGATGCATAATTTGTAAACTAGGAACAAATATATTATAAATAAAATAATGAAAATTTTTCAAGTATTTGGAAATTGTTAGATATCTACAGGTGATTATCAAAATAATGGAAACACTTGTGAATAAAATGCAATCCTAACAGGTGGGCTGAAAAGTTCGTAGGCTGACACATAGATGGCGCTACTGGTGTTAAATCCATATGATTTTTAGTTAGCCCTAACCTTCCAAAGGCACGTGTGTAAATTTTACAGCTGTTGCACTATTAATATGTAAGTTATAGCCTTTTTTAGTGAAGCAACTTTTGTTAGTTTGAAAAAATGGATAAAAAGGAATTTCGTGTGTTAATAAAGCATTGATTTTTGGCGAAAAAAAAAAAATACTATTGAAGCCAAGGATTGATTTTATAAATACTATTCGGACTTTGCGCCAGGAAAATCAACTGTAGAGAAGTGGTTTGCTAAATTTAAACGAGGCGAAATGAGCACCGAGGACGATGCACGCAGTGGATGCCCCAAAGAGGCTGTTACCGATGAAAACATCAAAAAAAGTCCACAAAATAATTTCTGATAACCGCAAAGTGAAGTTGATTGAGATAGCTGAGACGATATCAAAGGAACGTGTTGGACATATCGTGAATGAATATTTGGATATGCGAAAGCTCTGTTCAAAGTGGGTGCCGCGCAGAGCTCACAATCGACCGAAAACAACAACGAATTGATGATTCTAAGCAGTGTTTGGAGCTGTTCAATCGTAATAAACCCGAATTTTTGCGTCGATATGTGACAATGGATGAAACATGGCTCTATCATTTCACACCGGAGTCCAATCGACAGTCAGCAGAGTGGACTGCACGTGATGAACACTAAAAATGCTATAACTTCACTAAAAGTGTTATAACTCACATACTAATTGTGCAACAACTGTCAAATTTATACACATGTCTTGTGAAGGTTAGGGCTAACTAAAAATCATATGGATTTAATACTGGTAGCACCATCTATGTATCAGCCTATGAACTTTTCAGCCCACCTGTTATCTAAGAGGGTCCCCCCAATATAAAAAACAAAACACATGGCAGTATGAGGTAGCTTTAGTGAAGTTGTATATATCTTGAATCTTTGTCAAAAGCATAAAATTTCAGACCTCAGAGAGGCCAAATTGTAGCAGCCCAACTAGCTGGAGCAACTGCGACCGAAACATGGCAGCTTTTAGGTGTTTTTGGGGTACGGTGTCTAAAGTCATGACAGCAAACACACAACACAACCAGACAAGCTCGGCAAAGCAAAATAGTGCATGCAAGGAGAAATTGAGTGAAAGAGACCAACTAATATTGAAGCTGATTGTAATGTCTAAAATGAAGAAAACTGCAGTCAAAATGACCGCATTGCTGCTCAATCAGCATCTGGATTCTGTAGTGTCAATAATTACACTTAGGATGGAACTTCAAAAACATGACATTTACGGCAGAGCAGCAATTCTAAAGCTACTTGAAATAACTGTTAATGCCAAACGTCGTCTATAGTGGTGCTACAACCACAAAATCTGAGTCGATTGATAAGTGAAAGTCAGTTATATGGTCAGATGAATTATCTTTCACACTTTTCCCCATAAGACGAGAGCACGTTTGGAGGACACCTGCACAAGCGTATAATCACGATTGTCTCCCTTCCAACAGTCAAGCATGGAGGTGGATCTGTTATGGTATGGACAGCTTGTCGTGGGTTTCTGCTGGCCAAGCGTAATCCTGAAAGGCAGGATCACTGTGAAGAAGTATAGAGAAGTTTTAGCTGAACAGGTCCATCCTACGATGCAAACTTTGTTTCCTGCAGTAGACGGAATTTTTCAGGATAATAATTTATGCAATAGAACCTGTCCAATCATGATTTGACGAACACAAGGATGAATGAAACATCTACCTTGGCCTGCATAGCCCTCCATCCTCAATATCATCAACTTTATGGTCTATTTTAGAGCGATCAATCCGGAATCAATATCCTCCACTGACATCTCTCATAGAACTTTCACAATATCTCCATGAAGAATGATTCAATATTCCTCTAAACATTATTCTGCACTTGTATGATTCGAATTAACGAATCTTGGGAAATTAAATTACACTAGAAATATCCAAGATGTATTGCATACCAAAGGCAGTCCTGCACCATATTTATAAAGGATTCCTTACAACTTTAGGGTGTTTTTATTATTTTGATAATCACCTGTAGTTGAGTCAGAAAATTTTGTTAAACAAAATTACAGATGAAATTTTGTCAAATAATTTCATATAACTTAAAAATTAGATTTATATAAATAAATCTTGGGAAATTAAATTACACTAGAAATATTGATTCATAATTGTTAAATTAATTTCTTTTATAATTAGTTTAAAATTGTACACCAGAGTGATTGCAATCCAAAAATTTCTAAAAATTTAACATTACCATTTTCGGTTTTTTGTCCATCAATTTGACATTCACATTCCAAAATTATATATACCTTTTACAAAAATGTTTACTTCATTTCTGAGATAAATATTTAAAAATTCATGACTTATAAGTTTAGTTTAACCACTGATAATATATGTTTTCTTTTACATTTCAATTTAACTTTAATGTTGTGCATAGGACAAGAGAAGCATTCAATTATTTTATGCATATTTTCTTAAAATTTGATTGGTTCAGAAAATTTCAGTGGTACCCACAAATATTCCTATTCTACATTTTAAATTTATTAATTATTATTGAAGTAATAATTTGAAATTTTTTTAAACTAGAATAAAAAGTTTGTATTTACAACATATTTATATTTGGACAAATAAGTTAATACATATTAATATAATATTAGTTACAAGTTAAAATGTCATGGAATTAAATTGTGCGAAATTTTTAGTTAACCATTTGGAAAGAAAATTTGAAAAATTTCAAGTATGTATTTATTTATTCATAAAAATCACGAAAGTGCTAAATGACCTTGGTTTTTCATTATATTGTTTCTTTTTATTCTGAATATGAAAGATATTAACATATTGTATTCTTAAAGAGTATTAATAATAAAAATATTATTAATATACTCTTTAAAATTTAGTATTATTTTGTCCGAAGAATTTTTTTCTGATTAAGAGTCAATTTGCAAACAATGGAAATTTTCACTTATGTAAAAGTAGAACAAATTTTTAAAAATTAAGATGCCAAGTACTCTTTTACAAAGTTATTTTTCCTTTAAAAGATATGTTTTTGAAGAACATTATAGAACTTATTTTCTCCCCTTGAGAACTGATAACATTTTTGGTATTCCTAAAATGTTAGGTAGCAGTAAATAAATGAAATGAAACCAACAGTATATAAATAAACTGTTTATGTATATAATTTTGAAAACATGCAACCTGATAAATATTCAATATATATCTATCATATAATTTTTCCTCCTTTTAATAATGCTATTATAATCAAGCTATTTATTTTGTATATAATAGTTTATCTTCAGATGCTGAAACTCAAATCTTAAAGAATCAACATTGAAAACGTTATTTCAAAATAGATTGCCAGCAAAATTATATATTAATCATTAGAATAATAAAACTATAATTAAAATGTAACAATATTTACAAAAATGACAGAAAAAAATTCTTAAAATTTTCAAATGTAATTATTACAACCAGTATCACTTTATTCGTAATAAAATATACATAAGCCATTTTGAATATAATTTTTTTTAACGAATACTTTAAACAAACTAAAATTTCTTTTTAAATCTAAAATTTCCAATAAATAAATTTATGTACTTAAATATAATTGTTTTATAAGTGTCAAAAAATATTAAAATGCCAGACTTCATGCCCAATACGATTGAACAGATGCATTACAGATAATTACACAAAATTTTTCCAATTTTAAGTATTTTACATACAAGTATCATACGAATTATAGTTATATGACAAGAAATAATAATCTTATTAATGCATTTTTTAAAACCTCATTAATAGCTTTATGCATGTTAAAAAAACATTCAATAATAATAATAAAAAAAAAACTAAATAAAATAAAAAAACCATTTTGACTTTTATACTAACATAAAAATATTATTACCTTCTGTGGAATTTATTTAGTTATATTAACACCCCTCAGAAAACATTTAGCCACAAAATTAAATTTAATTGATTAATTTTAAAATTTAAATGCAAAAACAAAAATATGTATTATAAAATAAATAACAAACAGCCAAAATAAACAATTCATCATAGAATTAAGATGCAAAGATTGGTTTTATACTTTAATCATAAATTTTTAAAAGTATTTCATAAAAATACACAAACAGGAGACAAAGATTATAAATATTTAAAAAATCTCAACATGAATCTAAATATGGAAAATTATAAAGATACTATCCCAAAAATTAAATTTTATCTACAATATAAGAAAATCTTTGGTAAAATAAAATAATTCACATAATTAAAAGATTACACCCGCAATATATATATATTGCATAATTAATTTCCCTCCCCCTTGTATGAACAAATGCAGTAAAGGTAAAAGTGTAGAATATTGATAAAATAAAATGTCCATGCATGCTGGGTTTTTTCAATATATGTTTCCATAATATATACAAATTTCAAAGCTTTATTTATAACTTTCAATAATATATTTTACATAAAAACTTAAAAAAAAAAAAAAAGTGTAGAATATATCAAGGGAAATTTTTTTATTAAATCAGCATATTTCTCTCTTGTTAACATTAATATTTATCTTGACAACAATAGTTTATGTTACAATAACTAATGGTATAAAAATATATTAAATTTTTAATTTAATAATTATTTAAAATATTCCAAGTACACTAATTTTTAAACATCTAAATTAAAATCTGCATTTTTTCTATTCATTATATCACTTTTATACACAACAAAGCATTTCTTTTTCTAACATGAATAATACATCACACAAGAGAAATTATTATAAAATGCAACTAAAAACTTTAAAAATATTTAATATTTTTTTTTTTTTTTGCAATTTATTTTGTCCTTGACACAGAAATAAAAAAAAATACAAATTTACTTATATTTTAATGATAGCACATTACTTGTATAACCGAAGGAAAATAAAAGTTACAAAATTACTTCAAAATGCTGCAGTTATAAATAAATTTACATCTACAAGCAGAACTACAATAAAAAAAAAATATTATGCACCTTTTTCAAAAGGAAAAAAAAAAAAAAAACAATATAGAAAATTATTTATATTTTTAATTATTCTGCAGAAAGTGAATCTTTTTAAAAAATTCAACTTTTTAAAAGCCATGATCTACGAGTGTTTAAAGACAAAAATATGGTACATTTGATCAAAACATTGATTGATAGATAAGGCAGCACTATTATTGCCCAGAATTATTTAAAACACATAGATCGAGGAACTTTTTCAAATACATCAATTTACAATATTAGAGATTGGTGGGAAAAAAAAAAAAACCTAGCTGTTATTTGAAACATTTATCTGCCAAACCATATGAAGAAATATAAATGCAATATTCCTCATAACAAGGAAATATTTAGTTAAAATTTATATTACACGCTTAAAAGAAGTATATTTATTTAAAAAAACTGTTTAGTTACTAAAACAATATCAGGAAAGCATTTTTAAAGTAAATTATGCATTTACAACATAAATTTTAACACACATTGCTAATATATATATATTTAGCAGAAAATTCCTTTAACTTAATTATAAAAATGAAGGCACATTCAGATTTTATATATTTTCTGAAAACTTTTTTTATATTTAAAGTATAACAAATATGTGAAAAAAAAAGGAACATGTACTATTTAAGATTCAAGATTTAAAGAATTCACAATTGCTTAATATTGTTAAAGTCTTCATATATAACAAACATTTATATTTTCAGAGTGAAAAGATCAACCATAGGAAATCTCAAAAATGTCTCGTAATAAAATTAATTTTTTTAAAATGAAATATTAAGTATACTATATAAAACGTTTTTAAAAATGTTATCAAATCAACATATTAAGTAAAAACTCAAAAATATATTAATTGGTTAATAATTTACAAACTTTACATTTAGTGAATTAAAAATTAACATTATATCAAATAAAAGTTAAAATATATTAGTTTTGGAACAGAAATTTTTTTTCACGCAAGTATATTTGCAAATAATTATAATTTTTTCATCGTAAAATACATTTTTGAGAAAATTTATTATAGAAGAGCAGGGTTTTTTTTTTTTTTTTTTTTTTTACCTCAAAACCTATAATATATATTTAAATTAAAAGACATTATTTATTACATAAATTTTTGATAAAATTCATGGTATTAATTCAAAATGTAGATGCAAGAAAGCAATACTTTCTATTTACAGAAATTTATTAGTACAATTTTAAAAACATTCAAAGGATAGTTAATTGTTAGTTTTAAAATATAAAAACTGAGATAATTTTTTTAATTTATAGAATTAAATATTTTGAAAATTAATATATTTATAAACAGGGTACACTTAAAAGGAGGGAGCAATATTCTAAAAATAAAAAATATTACTTAAAGCAAATGTGTCAGGTATGTTGAAGCAGGAAAGATAATTAGGAATAAAACTGCACATACCACAAGACACAAAATACAACTTTAACATACACCAATTTCTATTTAAAGATATAAACACAAAAGGAAAATCCATATCCAAATAATCTTAAATAAATAATGCCCTTAGTTAAACAAAAAAGTAATATAAATATTTAGACAATTTAACAAATACTCTAAAAACATGACCAACATTTTTTTTCAGTGATTATTTAATACTGATAATGGAAAATATGCAATGCAAATTATTTCTTAATCTCCTGAAAAGTTTTAACATGTTTAGGCATAAATGACAACCAGAATGAAATATATATTTACAACATAAAAAAATACTCAGTGCACTTCAAATGAGTGGCTCAAAAATTGAATCTTTGGGAGAAATATTCTTAAACTCTTTGAAACAATTATACATATGATACACTTAAGGCTTTTTTAAATTCCATCTAAATTGTGCTAAGATGTAGTTTTGTTTTTGCCACCGGTTTAACAGCATTTCCTGACAAAGCTGCACTTGATACAGAGCTGCAAGATTCTTTACTTTTTACCAACCTATTTGAAGATGCTACACTATCAGTTTTGGGTGAAGATTTTGAATTTAAGGACACTTTATCAGAAGTATTTCTTAGTTCAAAATCAGCATTTCCAATACTTGTATATTATTGCTATCTGAATGACGAGGTGGACAATTCTTGTACCTATCGGTCACCTGAGATTTTTGTTGATTGTAGCAACTTGAACACATGTGTCGAGTTTCAGCTGTTCCATATAGACTACAACCAGGCACAACACACTGAGAAAGATACTCTTGATGGTCAATTTTGATATCAGATGGACCATCTTGCCGTCTCTTTCCTTTTTCTTTTAAAAAGCGACATCGTGCTGAATTCAGGTAATTTCGTATCATTTCCTCTTGATACTCATGTCTATTATCTGTATGTATGACAGCTGCAATGATATTATCAAGTGTTCCCACAATTCCACTTGCAGACAAACGTATTGACAAAGTAGGATCTTTGGATTTTTTGTTCTTCAATGAATCAACAGACTTGCTCTCGGCGTACCTCTGAATGATCCAGCTCTTCGAGTGAAGCTGCCAAAATTCTTTTTAATTTTTTTGCTCATAGTTCTACCAATGCTGCCAAATTGTTTTGCTACACTTTGAAGCTGCCTTGTAGCTTTACTTCTTTGGAGGGATAGGAGACCTCCTGGACTAGAACTCCCAGAACCGCGATCCATGTTACTGTCATCCGAGTCGAAACTACCTGCTGCAGAGCTTCTGTCTATGTCAGTGCTGTTAGACATGGAATCTTCTTCTTGAAAATCTATTGAATCTTGCTTAGGGATACCAAACACGGGCAAGTCGATGACATCTAAATATTCATTGAGGAGACCGAGTTTATCTTTATCAGTCAAAGTTAATTTAGAGATTATGATGGGGTCATTTTCATCTTGGCCCATCTGACCTCTATGCCCGGATCCACAGCAAATTGTATAGGCAGAAGCTTGTGATCAGGATCAATCAAAGGGATGGCAGCTAAGGAAACAGAAAAAATAAATAAATTTTTTTGTTTGAAATTGTAGTTAGGGGAAAAAAATAATAAAATTCAATATTAAATATAAAATTTTGTTATTCTACAGGTTTTCTTTCCCTTTTTTTTTTTTTTTTTTATGGAAAAGGGCAAAATAAAGGGACAGATTATTAGATTTATAAATCAGTTAATTATTAGACAAAAAAAAATTTAAATAGTGTAATGGAAATTAAAATTATAACAAATTTCAAGATTTTAGATGATCTTTCTTCCATTTTCCAACTATTTGAATATACACAACATGAATTTAAAAAAATTATAAAATACTAGGTGGTTTGATTGCTAAATAAGATTTATTTACAGAATGAGATAAAAGGAAAAACCCACACTAAGGGTCGAGTCAAGAGAGTCACATAGAGCAAGACATCACACACAAGAGTCGAGACATAGTAAAATAAATTCAGAGAAAAATCACTATATATTATTTTAAGTTTTCTTACTTCCCTTTAAAAGTGAACAAAGAATTTGTTTTGACAAGCTAATTTCTCAGACTATGATAACATTGTTGGAATAAAAGCAAATAGAATGGGAAACTAGAATGACCAACATTTTTATATGTAATATTTTCATAGATACTTAAAATACATCTAAATAAGTTGAGAAGTATTTCTTTCCTTAGGCGTATTTTTTATCATCATGATCAAAAGCACGACAGCCCAGGGTAGGCTAAGACTTTCTTTAGATTTCCATGCATATCTGTGGGTGACAATGATCCTCCAATTCTTAACATTTAGTACAGCAAAAATCTTTTTCAATTGCGTTTATCCATCACTTTTTATCCCTATGGCTTTGCCAAATGAGCCTTTTACAGGATTTAAATCATTTCTAAAATACATGAACAGCCCAGTTTAATCTATTGATCTTAAATAAATTTAATATCGCCTTTATAGCATCTATAAATTTCTGCGCTTGTAGAGTCTTCAACAATCACATTCCTTAACACCTCCAAGAATAGCACTTAAAATCTTTCTAAAATATATCCAAATAGGCCTCAGCAGATCTTTGCCAAAATCTATGTTCCAAAGCCATAGATCAAAACAGGTCTAATAATGGTTTTATATAATAAGAATTTAGTTTTTCTACACATGTACTATGATTTAAACAGATTTCTTAACCCATAAAAGGATTTATTGACAGACATAATTCTGTTTTTTTTTTATTTCAGGTAAAAATATTATTATGACAATTAATTTCTCATCCTAAGTATTTAAAACTAAGTACAAATTCAAAAATGTAAGTGCCTAAGGTAATAATATTGGGTAAATTTCTGACAAATATTTCTTGAGGAAAGCATATATTTCATTTTTTCCAGGTTTACATTTAGATGCAAAAAGACTTTGCAGGCAATTCAAAAAACTTAGAAAGCTTCCCCTCCAAAGCTGCAAAAGATCTCTCAATGATTATAACATCATCGGCATAAGCTAAAATCAGACTTAAAGAAAATATGTCTTCTGAAGTTTATGCCCGAATCTCTCAATACATTTTCCAAAATAATGTTAAAAAGCAAGCCTGAAAGCAAATCACCTTTAAGCTGAACTCCATTTTGAATAGATAATTCATCAGACAACTCCCTTGAATTCAAATTCTTGCTTTTCAATTTGAAAGGGTAGCCTGCACTAAAAAAAGCTTGAAGGAATACAAAACCTCTCTATCATCTTAAATAATTTCCTATTAATACTATCAAAAGCTGCTCAAAAATCAATAAATAAATAGTGAATATCAATACCATATTCCAGATCTTTTCAAGAATTTGTCTCAATTCGAAAAATATAATCAATGGTTGATTTTCCCTGCAAAACCACACTGATAGCTCCCTATTTGAGTTAAAAATATGGCAACATTCTTTCAAATAGAATATATGAAAAGTCTTATATGTTGTACAAAGGAGACTAATGCCCGGTAGTTTTGAGCAAATAAAGGGATCTGTAATATTTTATATGAATATAAAAGGTCCAAAAATTTACAAGCATAATCTTATTAAATTTAAGTCTTACAAATCTAAAATTAAACTCCATTTTTATCACATTTCATTTCTTTGTAATGAAATATTGCAGTTGAACCAATTTTACATTAAATCAATTTTTTTAAATATGTTTGCTATACATTTTCTACTTATTTTTTAAACAGCCATTAAAAATTTTTTAGGAAACTTTTCTTAAAGTAAAAAAAATAAAGTTTAATACCAGGTGGATGAGGGGTTTTATCTGCATATGCTTCTTTCTCCATAGCAACCAAAGCAGAAAAATGGGCAGCATCATAGGTTAGACACAACGGAGATCGAAGACACTCTGCAGGTGGGCATTCAAGAGGTAAATAAATTCCACCGAATGGAATGGGAGCAAAAGGTTCTCCTGTGACATCTTTTAAAACAGTATCAGCAATGACAATTATTGGCCTACGCAAGACATGAGCTAGAGCTAGGACGTGGAACTCTTCTAAGCTTTCATATATGTCAGGTTGTATATCTTCTTCTGGCACAGCAAGCAATGCACTGAAATGAAGTTACTGATTCAAACAAAGCATATCAAGAACTATTACACGTAAATATACTTTGATATTTTTATTTGTGTTTAATTTTGCAATAATAAAACGTTAGAAATTAAATATGCATAACATTTTATGTCGCATTATTTTATAACTAATAAATACAACTTCATCTGAAATATAATACTAAATGTAGATACACTCAATATAATTATTAATGCATACAATTTTCACATACTGACAGTTTAAATAATATTCTACATCCTATTTAAAAGTAACTCACAATGAAGTTATAAATCTTTTATACAATATTCAGCACAAATTTAAATCAGATAAAATTTTTGATTTTTGTTAAAATTTTTTAAATGCATCATTTAATTTATATTTGTACTCCATTTATTAAGTAAATTTTTAATACTGTTTATATAAACATTTATATTGGCTATGCCTTTAACTTGCTTTTTAAAAAAATATCCAATTTTATTCCATTTCTTTTATTTGCTATAAATTGAATATATATATCTTGAAACACATAATAAGAAATCAACATATCAATTTTTATTTATAATTGCTAACACTATTAACTTTTTCGATTTCAAGGTTGATTTTTGTGTTTGTATTGTGACAAATCATTTGCCTATGTCAGTATTAAAAACAATGAGGAAAATTTCATCTTTCATGTGAACAAGTTGATGGATATAATAGCCATGGATTGATTTACTTTGTTTAATGATTAGCAAAATAGAAATGTTTCAGTTATAACAGGCATATTTGTAATAACTAGCATTGAAAAATATTAAAATACAATAATCTTATAAATAAAAAGAGTAAATATTTGCAAAAAGTTTCCAATGAAGTATTTCAAAAAATGTAATGCAGTATTTTAAAGTTTCTAAAGAAAACACTTTTTCCTTTCTATTTTTTTTCACAAAACAATTGCAACATTTACTATAAACGAATTATTAAAATTATCTTATTTTGTTTAATAACTTAAGATCCGACTTTATTGCACAGAATAAATAGTTTGATAAAATATTATTAAATATATTGTTTATAATAATTTTAAGAATAAAATTTATTTTCTTACTTAATCCTCAATACAACAACTTTTATATTCTATAAGGATATTTTTATCCTAGTACATTTCAGATAAATTCATTAAAAAAAAATTAATAAATATTAAAAATCTCAAATATCTACCCTTTACTGGAATTCTCACAATAATTTTTCTTTTGGCTAGGTAAAAGACGAGGTTCAGTGGATGCCATCTTTAACAAAGTTTGCCATTCTTTTTTCCATTCCTCTTCACAATATACAAGCCCAGCCTATCGATACAAAATGAAATACATTTCAAGACTTTTTACAATTTCAATAATTAATTTTAAAAAGAACCAAAGGTTATTGCAGAAGAAATTTAATTTTAAAAGATATTATTTTCTAAATATTTAAATACTCCTTGAACAAATTTTCATTAACAACAAAAAATGAAAATAAAACTTAATAAAAAATTCAATAATTTTTCTTCTTAAGTTATCAATAATAATAATAAAAAATAAAATAAAAAATGCAGAATATTTTTTTAAAAACATAGCATTAAACATTCAAAGGTTTATACATTTATTTTCATTTTAAAAATGGATGTTGTTTTAATAGCAAAGATAGTTAATATTACATTGATCGGATACAAAATGCAATCAATTACTTCTTTATTCTGTAAAGAAACTTGCCACCTCCACCTTCGATAGAATGCTTCGGTGAATGTACTATTAGAAAGCAAATTATGCAAAGCCTTCCTCAAAGTTAACAGCCTGTCATGAAATCCCCACATGCCTAAAATTTTTTAATATGCAATTGAGTCACAAATATCTAACAGTTAAATTTAAACAAACACAATTATTACTATTAAACATATTATTCAACTTAAACACTGATACTTATAATTTTTTTTTTAGTTTTAAATTGTATATGATTCATAAAATTTTATTTTTTAACAGTTTTGCAGAAAATATGACTAATTTAAAAGACGCTCAATTAAAAAATATTTATTTATTATTTTTTACAAATAATACATCACAAATACCCAAAGATGCAGCATGTAATAAACAATTTCCATCTCCAGTTGTTGCAAGTGGCCATAATCGCTGACAGGTTCCTTTTTCTGCCCACCAGTTTAATCTTTTACCTACATTTAAATAAAATAAGAAAAACTCAATTACAGTGACAAAAGGAAATTATAAAGATAAGCCTTTTAAATCAATAAAGGTTTCAGACCTGTTATATGCAAAATTTTACAATCTTAAACCTAATTTCAGGTATAAAACATGTCTAATGTAATGCTTATAATTATAAATTAATCTGAACTTATGAAAATTAGCTTTGAATATTAAAAGTTTTATAAAAATGTATTTGATTTTTTAATGTATTAAAAATGTTTTTCAATGTAGTTATTGATGTAAGTAAATTGATATTAAATTACAATAATGCTTCTTGAAAATTATAATATTTAACTAATATAAATTAATTTTTAAAAATAAAAGCATGTACAGTAATATTGTAGATATAACAATTAAAATAAGTGTACAAATCTTTTATTTAACTTAATTCTTATAAATGATGCATTTTTTTTATGAATATATATGTTTATATAATGTTAACTTTATATAAATATGGAATATGCCATTGCTTTAAATTCCCCTCCCCAAGACTATATGAATCAAATAACATATAAAAGCATTAGTGTTTGATAAAACTCAATATAGCAATAGAGTATTTCTTATTATGATAGAAAAAACTCACCAGCATTTTCTAATGACACTAAAGTTGAAGTTTCAATTAGATCTTTTTCTAAAAATTCTCTAAAATCTGTAGGATAAATTGATAAGTCTGGCAAAGAAAATGTATAAACTGGAGTTTCTAATCCAACTATAACTTGATTTTTCTCAGATACAGTAGCTACAAATTCTTTTGCTAACTTGCTACGTGCTCTAGAGACTAAATTTACATTTTCAGTTGCTCTAGATATTCCTCGAGATAATCTCTTTCCTAAAATGAATAAATGAAAGTCATTAATTTTAATAAGCAATTAATATATATTTACAAACATGTCTTCATAATTTTAAATTATTTAAATATAAATTCTTAAAATGCCCTTCATAATAACTTTTATTACAAGATTATTAAAAATAGAGATTTCTCTTTTTCAATTACTTTTCTCTTTCTGTCAAAGAATATAATTAATGAGCATGAAATAACAAATATTTCCTTTCTATTGAAATAAAATCTGTAATATCTTTTTTAAATCACTGTCTTTCAATTTTAAAAGTTATTTATTGTTGATTTGACACAATGCAGAGGAAAGAAAATACATCCCTCCCTTCAAACCAGGAAATAAAGTACAAATCAATAAAAATTGCATTACTTTTACAAACATATTTTTCTACTTTACATCTTCCAATGTTTTATATACAAGCAGTGCAATTTGTTACAAAATGATAAATATTTACTAATTTGTGGACATTTTTATGCAAATAAAAGAACTATCTCAATCAATTCCTTTTTCATAAATTTTTCCAGAAACATTCATAAACTATTTAAGAAAATAATACAATATTACCTCCAATTTCATCTGTGTCAAGTGAATCCTTTTGATGCAAGTTCTTTAACGGTGAAACAAAAGTATCTTCTAAATGTTGTTTATGACCCCCTGAAAGTTTTATAGGCAGTGGAGCTGATTCTTTTTGGTTTTGGTCCAGTAGTAATGCCTTTAAGCACATAAAATGCAGAAAGAGCTGACTGCAAGTCCCATTCATGACCTTATAAGAAGAAAAATCCATATAACAAATATTTTCATGGAACATTTACAACACTTTAAATGCAGGAAGAAAAAAAAAAAAAAAAAAAGCTTTGTATTAAAGCATATTTCTTCTGTAGACAAAAAATAAAGTATTGAAACACACACACTAAATATTATAATTTCTCTTCATAAACAAATACATACATTTTCGATTTTAAAGCATTCATGTATATTAAATAGATAGTCTTAAAATTATATAAAAATATAACAAAATAACAATTCAATTAAATTACATAATTTCTAATGCATCCTTACATTAGTAATCATGACAAATTAACAGCATACATTACATATAAGATTCTATGAGCAATGCTAAAGCAAAATTATTACCCTATTTTAAGGAAATCATTTACTATACGAAAAACAGTGAAACAATTTAACTGCCTTCACATAAATATAAAAAAAAATGTATAATCAATTTGAGTAATTCTACATATACATAGAATTAAAAAAATTTAATATAAAGTACTACCTTCCAACAGATCTCGGCTAACCCAGGATCAGCTGATGTACGGGCAATAAACTCGGACAATATTGTATCCATGTTTAATGACTTCCTTCAAAATGTTCACATGAGAATTCAAGTTTTCACATCAGTAATAGTTGAAGCCTCATGGAAATTTTAAAGGTCTGTCAATTGAAAATTTGATCAATGGCTTGCTTACAGTCACCTGAAAATATATTAATACAATGATTTATTAAACATAATTTGAACTCATAATAAGTGTCAAATTAATTCACAATTGTTGTTTCTTTAAATACATATAAAATCTGGAAACAGTCAATTTATAGTAAGGGCAACACTTTTGGTACTTCTGTATTAACCCCTTGATAGAGAGTTGATCACTAGTATTAGAAATCCAGGGATGTGTTTGATTTAACTGCACACATTTTCCATTCTAAGCAAAACTTGGTTGATATTACTAAATGAAACAATTCTTTATTTTAAAGGTTGATATTACTAAATGAAACATTTAGCAAAACATTAACATTAACATTAAATTTGTCTCAAGGGAAAAAATTATTTTTCCTAGTGTTTAAGAAAATTAACATTTTCTTAAACACTAGGAGTAAATAAGCATTAACGTTTTCATGGTAACAACATTAAAATTTTTTTTTAAATTTTACTTTATATTAATTGTCCAAATTTGGATAAAATAATCAATAAAGATTAAATAAATAATCAATACAAATTTTATTTTCCCCGTTAAAAGTTAAATTAGCAATATAACAACCGTACATTCTTAGTTACACTTTCCCGGTAATTTACATTATTTCACAACATATGCATTTCTGATAATTTTAAATTCGAAACCATAGTAATAATATATATGTATTTAATTATTTTTAATGATAAATTTTAAAACATTAGTTGTGTTTTTTTTTTTGTAGTGTCTTATTGGTGTGATTGGCCACTATTTTCAAACGAATCAAAAGATAGTTTTTCGAAATAAATTTGTCTGATAAATTGAATAAAATATATTGGTAAATTCAGAGAAACACAAGTTACTTTTGAGGTACGTTATATATATCAATGACAATTGATTAATTTTTTCAATTGCCACTTGAATTTTAAATCCTTAAATTGATATTGAAACTAATAAATTAAAATAACAATTACAGAAGACACATCTTTCGAATAGAGGTACAAAAAAATATTTTCAACAAATCGGAACAAATTTTGCTTAAATGCACAATACAGTCACCTCACATTTTTGCATTTCTTCATGCAAGGCATCCAGATATATTTAATTTATCACATTTTAATTCAAAACCTAAAACCCAACAGGTACCATTACTTCCCTGCATCCATTTCCATTTAAATACAAGGTGGTACAAATGCCAAACACTGAAGCACAATTGTTTGAAAATATACGCAAACTACTGTATTCTAATTACAATTTTTAGCTACTTCGTATCAAGTGCACACATTTTATGCATTACTTAACATGTTTGTAACTATAAATATATACATTTATTTATTTTAATTACAACACACAAAATTAAATATTAGTTTGCTATTTTGTGATTAACAGTACTTGTATCGTTATCGTTATAGGTATCGTTATCGTACATGCATTATTTATTTATAAATTTTTTTTTTTCCTTGTTTAGGAAATTTGTAATCCCGTGACCAAAACATTTTTTCCTTTAAGTAGCATTTCAAAATGAGCTTAAAATAAGAGGAAACAAATCTTAATTCTTAAGTATCAGGAATAATTATTTTCTCCCTAACTGAAAGAATCATTATGGATAAACTGATTAAGCTGAACAATCAAACGTCTGGCCGAGATAAATTATTTCGGCATGTTAATTTTTTCCTATTTATTTAAATAATAAATGCATTTATAATTTTAATATTACTATGCATATTTTTCGTTAAACTTTTTCTATATTTTACCTGTTTGCACATACTAGTTTAATAAATGTTATTCTGTCATTTATTGTAGGCTTTTCCAATACAGCAGTAAATTGATATGGGGTACTTTAGAAAATAAGACAACTAATAAAGATCTATTAAAGCAGTTGAAAGAATTGGAATATGTCTTGGGTACAGGAAGAAAATGTAAGTTTTCAGTGCATGATTTATTTAATAAATCGTTATTAAAATGTTCTATTGGGTTAATTTTTGCTAATGCCCATTGTTTCTCATAAAAGCTGATAATACAAGAAAATAAATATGCAGCTGTTAAAATTGCCAAAACAATTCTATATGACTTTACCTTTTTTATTTGTCTTCCTTGGTTAACATTGTAATCAGTTAGATATTTTCTATAATTTCTGAATTAGAGAATAAGAAAGAATTGTGTATATATGGAAAAAGTGAATAACCATGGATATATGTAAATTTCATGTGATAGTAGAATTCTATAAAAGTTGATATAAATATTGTTAGTTAACTTGTCAGAAGTTTTGTTAGAGAATTTTAAAACGTTTCTTTAAATTGCCATATTGTAAATATACTGAGATTGCAATTATTATACATTCTGTAAAATTATCAAGAAAAATTAAAATTTTTTGGCTTAACTGTGATCTGTAGAAAAACTAATATTTCTGTGGAAATTAAAAGAAATGATTTCTATTATTTTTTCCAATTTGGTTGAAAATTAAAAAAAAAAAAAAATTCTATTTTTTGTTTGCAAATGCATTATACATTTTTTTAATAATTAAGAAAGCAACATATTTATTCAATAATATACAGAAATGAATATATTAATGCTATTACATTTTTTCTTGCTTTTGAAAAGAATTTCTCATGTATAAGTTCTTTACTTAAAGAAATAAAATTTAAGAGACAAGACAAAGTTTTAAAGTGTAAAAGAAGTTTTGTGTTGGTAATGTAGTCTTCATGAAAGGCATACATATATTATGTACTTGTTTAGTTTAATTTTCTTGAGTATTTGTATTTACAATTACTATATTTGAATTTCAAAATGCTGTGCTGCAATATGTATTTAAAAAAAAAATTTTTTTGTAGCTATTTCTATACCAATTCCCAATTGATGTTTGCACTGTTTTTTACTTTCCTACCCTAGTCCCGTAACCATTTTGTGCTTAGTAGAGTGTGACTCTTCCTTGTAAAGGGGTGGGAAGTGGATTAATTAGAATAGTATAATAAAATTAGTATAATGTTAAGAATATGGGATGGGAGGGGGTAGGTAGATTTGTTAGATTGAGAAGGTGGGAATAAATAAAAATGACGCTTTTAAACTGGGGAAAAATGGTGATAAAATTAAATTTTTACATAAAGAAAAGAAAAAAAATGACAACTTACCCATTTATGGAAAATGACATACCATTTACTTTACAATTACCACAACAACAAGCTAGAAAAGGAGACTCTTAACTCTGTTGTACTGCATATAAATGAAGAGATTAGAGTTGTTTTGCAACGCAATCTAATGCTAATCTAATCTAAATGCTTGAATGTGTGGTAAAGGAATCATCTTCCAATCTCTCAGCCACAGGCAAAATTTTTCTAAATTCACCAGCTCTATCTGTACATTTTTGAAACTTTTCCCATCAAGGGAAATCTGCATCTTTTGCAATAGTCTGAATACAGAATAGTAGTTTCTCTAGTTTTTTCAACAGAACATCCTGTTTTTGTTTTTAAATACACTATCTTCTTCCACATTTATTACAAAATAAATTCTTTAAGATGCCTGCCCTAAGCAACCGGTTTGTTTCTCTGTTAAAACACAATAATCTGTTAAATGCTTCATCTTGTACATATTCACTTTATTATGAGAGAAAAATGGGGAACAAAAGAAGTGTCAACTTCCTTTATTTTGGACAGAAGTGGCAATGACTGTATGAGAAAATGCCTGGTTTTCAATCTCGCAGGCAAACTAGCAGTGAATAGGTTGCCTTAAAAAATAAAGTTAGAACTATTTATTGCCCTTGTCTGTCACCAAGGTGGTGCACAAAACCTGAATTTGGCACAGGATTATATGTGGATGTATCGCCTATTTCCCACCCCTCTAATAAAAACTAGTTTGCAATAAATAAATTCAGCATGTTCTACTTTTTTTTAAAAATCTAATCTTATTTTCCAATAATATATCCTGTATTCTGTATTCTTAATCATCTCTGTTTTAAGGAATAGTTTCAACATTTTCTTTTGATGTTATAAATTAGAACTACATTTTCGAATGCACATCTCTGCTGATGTGGAATTTGTGATATTGTTGAGGATTTCATTTGGAAGATATTAGTAATATCTTGCTACTTATTCCGCCCATTTTCATTATTGATAAACATTAACAAAATGAAAAATTACTGAAATTTGTCCACTATGTCATTGAAAATTTTATTCCAGGTTGATTCTATTTTTGACAATTCTAGAGAATTCTATTTTTGTAACATAAAATTACATTTTCCGAAAGATAATGGTGATCATCACGAGAAAATTTTTTAAAAAATTTGTTCTGTTATTGAATATTCCTTTATCTATTGTATTATTAGTGTATTAAGAATATTTTGTAGAAGGCGTCAGCTTACCATGAATGTTTGTTTGTGTCAATAAGGACTACTAGAATTATCCACTTAAGTATGACAGAATGAAATATTCTTTTCAATATAAAAAACATGTATATATGATATAAAAATATTGAATACAATGTAAATATGTAATTAGTCTTGAGCCAATCCGTCTTTTCTGGTACTCTTTTATTGAATACAGTCATCAACCAATTAATCAGTTTACAAACTCTATAATAAGAGTTGTACTTTATTATTAGTTTAGTTTGAGGATTCTGTTTTAAATAAAGATCTTGCAAGATCATATATCTAAATTCGGCATGACAAATATATAAGTAGTAGACATTTAAATGTGTGGCAATAATACCGAAATTTCATTAACAATCTTATATGCATTTTTTAACATGGAAGCCTATGTTTCTAGATTCTGAATTTGGTAATACCTAAATTTCTTCAGTTTAGCATCCCATTTATGCTAGAAAAGTCTTCTTTAAAAAGTAACAATCAATATGCATACAGAATTAATGTTTGTTGGTTGATACTATTGTAACAAAAATAAATAAATAAAAGAAGAAGAACAAGGAAGAAAAAATAACTATAATATTATTCAAGATATGAACATTTCTGTTCATAAAATCATTAAACTCATTTGATCATCAAACATGATGAAATGATGTCATTATCTGGAACTTCAAAATAATGAATTGTTTCAATGTAATGCTAGTTTAATTTTTAGTGTTTGTTTTAAATTTAGACAGAATTTCATATATTATTAAGCTTATGAATGTTATTGAGTTCCCTTTATTAAATACAAGTTAGGAGATTATTTGTAATTTTCTATCAAATTGTGTTGATATTAAGTTTTCTCATAACATTGATATTTTAAGAATTGTTTTATTACTATCTATATGAAACTTATATCTTAAGATCTTATCTTCAATTGATGTTATCTAAGTTCTTAATTTATTTACCTTACAGTTTACACAAAACATTGGTATCAGTGCAGGATCTCTCGCCACCCTATTTTTCAACTGGAATAAATAGAAAAAGAATCCATACTTGTTTCTAATGAATGTTTTTTACTCTGTAGAACAAATATTATTTAATATTATTATTTACAAATATTAGTCATTTTTAATGCTTTAACTGAAAGAGAAATGCTATTTTTGCCTAGTTTTCATAATTTTGTTCTTTTGACAAAATATTAATAAGTTTTTACATCAAATGATTATGATCAAAAGTCAGTTATTACACAAATGGAGAAATATCTTAAAATATTTCTTGACAACTTTGACATTCAATGACTATTTAAATTTTGCATTAATGTTTGTTTGTTAATTTGTCTTTCAATTTACTTTTAAGTTGTAAATAATTTAACAAAAAAGATAGAAAATTTCTTTTATTGATGAAATATTAAATTTACTCTTATTGATGTTATGCTATTATGTAAAATAGAGTTATCAGAATTTTTAACTTCTTTGACATTTTAAAGTATTTCAATTCCTTTGTATTAAAAATGAGGAAAAAAGTGGATACTTCATTTACTACTGTTAATGTTTATCAAATTTTTTAGATTTATATTAAAGTTACTTCAGCACTTCAAACATAAAAAGTCTTAAAACTTGCGCAGTCTGTCTTTGGATATCATAAAAATTAAAAAAGTTATCATAAATAATGGTCAAAAGTTCCATTTACATCAGAGAAATTTTTTTTTCAATATTTAAAAAAAAAATCTGCTTTTATTTTGAATGAATCTAATTTATTTAATCACATGATAATATCATAATATCATGTTTTTTTCGTAAGCAAAAAAATATCTACCAGGATGCAAAGTTTAGGAAATGTCTTTTTGAATATTTTTCTAATGTCAATGTGTTAATAAATTTTATACAAATTTAATGAAATAATGTGTATTATTCTGAATTGTGTTTTTCTATTTTTATAGTGTTCAGATTCGGACGGGGTGTGGATACTTTGTATGCTGCATTAAGTACTCTTCACCTAAGTGATCCAACTCTTCGATATACAATCACTTTTTCAAAAATCAACATGGCATTGTATTTGATCACTGACCATATTATATGGTTAGCACGTGCAGGGCTGCTAGATATAGATAAAGCAAAATGGGGAAAATTGAGCTATAAACTTTGGTTATTCTCCATAGTAATGAACTTGTCAAGAGATTTTTACGAATTAAAGCAAATCCTTAGAAAATCAAGCTGTGGTAGTTTAAAGCAGGAAATGCAGGGTAAGTTAACATGTAAGCACAATACCATCCTCTCAAAATTGAATTTGTATTTTAATGTTTTAGCTCTCCATAAAGATGTTGTTCTGGATACCATTAAAAACACTTGTGATGTATGTCTTCCTCTTTCGCAACTGGGATATTTACAAATTTCACCTAAAACAGTAGGTTTATTTGGGGTTATATCTTCTATGGCTGGAATTTTACCATTATTGGATTCTTCATACAAGTTGACTCCTTAGCAAAATGAATATATATATTGTGTTTTTAACTTGATTTACATCCTTTATATTATTATTTTTCAAGTGAAAATAAAGTTGATACAACTTTAAAATACCACTTATATGTTGATAAATTAAAAATTATGTATATAATAAAAAATTAAATTATGTATTATATGTTAAAAATTTTAAAGAAACTGAGCGGCATAGTATAATATGTATTATATTCTTAAATTAAAAATATCTAGTTTTAAAATTAATACAAAAATATTTATATATCTCAATATAATTATTTAAATGTAAAAATTTCATTTTTTAAATAAAATATGAAATAATTTTGTAAATTTTTTCTTGTAAAGGATTATGATATCCAATTCTTGTACTTTTTTTTCATTGAATTAAACAGAGTAAAAAAAAAAAAAACAAGGGAAGTATTTAAAATAAATATATATTTTGAATTGATTATGAAAATTCTCAGCCTTAAATATTCTTACATTATCATTTTTGTTATTGATTTGTGATGAAAAAATGACACACATTTTTTTTTTTTTATTTGGGGGCAGAGGGATATTTCTATAGTTATCTTTAAAAAAAAATATTTTCTTTTTAATATTTTTGATTATTGATATAAATTTTAAAATTTGGCTTTTTAAAAAGCTTCTATTTATAAAGTATTATTTTGTATTAAAAGTCATTTACTCAGCCATAGAAACTTATTTAGAAAGTGAAAAATTCTTGGAACAAATTTTGAAATTAATGAATAAATTTTTTTTTGTTTTGTTTAAGTTTTAATGCTAAATACTTAATTTTCAAGCCAAACAAACTTTTGATTAAAATTTTAAAATATTTCAAGGATATTAGATTTTTTTTTCTCTCTGTTCTCATTCATAGCATTTTTGTATAAACATTGAAATATGCAGAGAAAATATAGTAATTTCTCTGCATTCATTTATGTGGGTTTTTTTTTTTTATGATTATAATTTTGTTGTTTGATTTTACAAAGTAAATATAATATTTGTGTTTTATTTTACTACAAAAATTTTATATTTGATTGCATTGTTGAAATCTTGTACTTCATGTTGTATTACAGCAATACTTTTTGTTTGTTGAATAAAAAATTGACTGATTGTTTAATTGACTTCATTTTTATAAAAAAAAAAAAGAACATTATTTTCCAAATTCATTTTAAAGTATTTCAGTTATGAAATTTTAAATTATTGTTTATAAAATTAAATTTATTCTGATATCCTAACTATATAAAAATAATTCCAAAATTTTTTGATGCATTTTTGTATTAGTATAAATTGCTTTTAAAATAAATTTCTCAAAATTAATAATTTTATTTAGGTTTGAGACAGAATTATTTCATATTTGTTTTAATTTTTTAAAAAAAAAATAGTTTTTCGCAAGTAAAATGAATCAATTTTCAAGTTTTACAAAACATTCTTTACAAACAAAAGTTGAAAAAAAAAAAGTCTTTAAATTGTTAAAGGCACATATAATTTGTAGAACTTCTTAAATTATTCTAGTATTTTTTTTCAAAACATGAATTTGTAAAAACATTTTAAAAATACTTTATGAAATAATTTTTTTTTTTGTAAATTTTTAGTATGTAATTTTATTGTTTTAAAAATATTCAATGATTTTACGATTTTACTACTATGTTTCAATGTTTTTACTATTCTGTTTCGAAATAGAATTGTTTAAATTTTATATATATATATAGTTTGCGTATGTGTGTACACATAGGATAAAATGCACTAAAAAAGCAAATATACAAAAATCCAAAAGACCTATTAAATCACTGATTGTATAACAAAATTTGGTATATATACATTTTCATGAATTTTATAATGAGACTGATAAAAAAAACTCCACCGAAAAAAAATTTAAAGTAAATTAATTCAAGATCCATAGTGAACTTAAGCTGCAGTGATAATATTGAAAATGATCATTTGACATTCAGAAATATTAAAGGTGAACTGGAAAAAAATTTAGTTAGTGATCAAAAGAGAAAAATACATATCTATAAACACACATATTTAATTTTAAAATCTGTTAGTTGCAATAAAGTATAGTTTCAAATTAAAATGTTATTTTTTTTCTCCAGTGATTATAAAGTTATTTCAAGTTTCATTGCTGAAGTGTTATGTTAGTTTCCTTTATATTGCAGTTAATAGTAATAATAATTTTAAAAAACAGTATTTACGTAGTAACGCCACCGCAGCAGAAAAACGCGCTAATGCGCTAATGCACCAATAAAGAGCTGCCAATGTGCCAAAATAGAGACTGTTTTGAATCTATGTTATACTCTATATCGGCCCATTTTCCACCGAAATCCGATTGACTACTTTGTTTTTAAATAAAGTGTTTTTTATATTTTATGATTTGTCACAAAAATTTTAAGTGTAGATTGGCGCTACTTAAAAACCGCCAAATCTGTAGCTGCAGTGGCGTTAATACGTAAGTACCAAAAAAACACTAATATCTAGTCAGTTAACAAGATTAAACTTTATTTTTTACTTCTGTTACACAAATATCAGTTTACAAAACATGCATAAATACAAAAACATTTTTTATAAACAAAATCACAGTTATGTACAAAGATTTTTTTTTTTTTTTTTTTATGAATTGCATACTTTTTTTTAAATTTGATATTATGATTTTCCCTTTTTTTTTTTTGATATTATAATTTTTTTTTTTTATTATCTACAATCTATTTTTGCAAATTCATTTTTTTCTTTTGGTGGAAGTAGAGAGGCGATTTTTCTTTAAAAGCTAGAGATTTTTTAAAGCTGTTTTTAATTGGTAATTTAACAAAACATGGTAACTTAACAAACAAACATTGGTAATTTAACACAAAAATTATGCTTATGCACTTATGCCAAAAACATAAGTTGTAAAATTGCTAAGTATATTATTTTTATTAGGTGAATAGATATTTCAAAAATTATTTGGAAGAGATGAACCAGCCCTCTTTAATCCAAATTAGAGCTAACTTTGTACACACTGTTAAAAGTTTTACAAAATGGACAGACATGACAATTATCAATTTCACAATGAAACCAGCCATTGTGTATGGCATTGTATTTCTTTTGTTGGAAAATTTCTGAAATTCAAATTTTTCTAGATATTGGATTTTATTTAAATATCTTATTATGTATCAATATATTAAATTTTTGTTTCAATGCATTTTTTTTTTTTCAAATTTAAGTTAGACTAAATAATGCAAGTGAATAAATGAATTATTTTTATACTAAATTTCCATTTGTTTTTTAAGGTTATTAAAATTTTATTTTTAAATTTGTGAAAAAGAATGTTTATTTCAAATTAAGATATTTCCATTTCTAAGCTTAGGTAACCAAAATTGCTAGTGGTCTATGATAGTTTAAATGATACCTTTATGTTATTAAATTTCTGTAGTTTTCGAATTTTAGGAAATTTTTTATATGCAAAAAAAAAAAAGAAAAATTCTTACATGTTATGAAAATAATTATGATGATAATATGAAATCCCTTTAAGTATTTCTTATATATATATGTGCATGTGTATATATATATATATACACATACACGCATACATATAGGTATAAATCCAACTAAACCAATACAGAATTTGGATGTGTAGTTAAAAAACAATTCTGATGGGTTTTTTTTTTTTCTATTTTGGTTGATCAGTTATCAAGATTGCTGACTGCCACAGAAACATGATATAGGAAGCAAGAAAGCATCAATATAAAACCCTCGATGAGGTTCCCAGGCTAGTAATCTGTATAACTTGTATTGCTGTAAGCAGGCAGATATAGTTTCTGTTCCACAGGTGGCAACAAATCCAGCTGTATGACTATAAAAAAAAAAAAAAATAGGAATCACATAATAATATTATTTTACCTACTTTTTTTTAATCTGCACATACAACATGTGCTTTATTATTATAATTGTTATTGTTCTTATTTTTGGACAGTTAATAGCTTTAAATTATTATTAGGATTTTCTTTCTTCAATGCTGAGGAAATTCCAGAATTCTGGAAAATATTGTTCTCCCCCATCTAAATTTCTTTCTTTTT
The DNA here is from genome assembly GCA_021605095.1 of Caerostris extrusa. Classification (NCBI taxonomy): domain Eukaryota; kingdom Metazoa; phylum Arthropoda; class Arachnida; order Araneae; family Araneidae; genus Caerostris; species Caerostris extrusa. The sequence continues at coordinate 137,420 of BPLR01003646.1, read as the reverse complement.
TTCTATTCTATTCAATTTGAGTAATATTTAAATTGGACTGATGGAGTATAGAAGTTTGTATTTGAATGTCTTGGAATGAAAATTCTTAGTTTGAAAAAAGAATCTGTGCTAAAAGAGATTATCTATCTTCGAAGTTGCATACTACCATATTAACTGTTTTAAATAAATATATTTTATTAATATTTACATTAATCATTTAATTAATTTTTTTGCTTCCATGTTTACCAATTTCTTGTTTTTACAAGTATGATAATACACTAATTTCCAAAAGTTATGCAACAAATTGAAAAATCATGATAAATCGGCTAAAAACAATCCAAAATTGAGATTTGAATATATTACAAATAAAAACCAACTATATCGAGTAGCAATATGTTAAAGAGTGACACTGCCATCTTTTTAAGTAAATATGATGTAGCTTAAAACCAGCTGATTGGAAGGATTCGCAGTACAATGAAAAGCGGAATATTAAAAAATTTCGAGATAGCCCAAGTGTAAAATGAGCTCGTAACTTCTAAAATAGGACTTACAATATCGAACATAATGTGTTAGTAGGTGAAATGATATCCCCTCTTACAATACCCCCTTCCCAGCATTAATTAATACCGAAAATTAAGCAGTTTATGAGTTAAGGAAGTTGGTCCCAACAACGCTATTTCAGACCATGGCTGGTTTTTAGCCATGGAAGGGGAGTTGCAATTGCCTTTCCAACAGCGCTCCAGATTGCTCCGTGTTTAAGCTTAGAGTTCTGGCTGGCCAATCTATCTAAGAATTTCCAAAATTTCGTCAATCACATTAGTCCTATGTGGAAGCACACTGTTGTGCATTAAAATAAAATAGGTGTGTAGCTGTAATACCAAAAAGATGAACATAGGGCTCCAAGACATTATTCTATACTTCACAACTGTCACCGATCCTCTGACAAAGACAAGGAGGTCCATGCGTCATCCGACATGATACTTATACAGCCCCAGCTGCCACAATGATCTGTTTTGAGAGATTGGTGGATAGGTAATGGGTCTCGAGAATAAGCGGTTGGATTGAACCGGGACTCATGAATGAATAGAATGGTTCTGATGTCTAATATAAAGTCTATGCTCTATGCATCATGTTAAACAGGTTATGTTTAGGCTACTTATGTTCAGAAGTGAACGGAACACAAACAGTAGATATTTTTGCAAACAAATCTTTATCATTAGGCTTCTAATAAAAGTAACTCTTGAAACTTGTGGATTCTTGTAGCCGCAAGAACACGAGAGAACTGAGAAGCTATTGAATTCCTGTTACGCTTTGTTGTAGTCGACAAATATCGATTTTCAAAGGCCGTTGTGGATTTTGGGCAACTTTGGTCAGATTTTGTTTCTAAGATTCGATGTCTTCGAACTATTTCCATAAGTAGGACACGACGCTGAATGTCATACGTAAATCTCTAGCAATCTATACTGAGATTTCCTTGCGATTAACTGTCTCTTCACGATTCATCACCTCATTTAATCATTCAAACATTGGTGGTTGTTTATTTTAAAATTTTCTTTTAAATTTTACCACACGCAAAAAAGAAATGGGGGGGGAACCCACCTCGAAATTTGATGAGTGGGGAATTCTTTGCGCTCAAGCTTATTCCTTTACATGCTCCACCCACACTCACGTATTCGATATTAAAAATTTATATTGTTTGGAAACATTTATTCTACCTTTCGCTCAGTATTTTTCAAGAAATCGACAAAAATGCTAGATATTTTAATTTCGAACCTCCATATATGTTGAGAATGGGCGTGATAAATCCGAGAGCAAAATGCTGTTCTATTGAACTCGGACACAGTGGTAAAAGGTACGCAGTTTCCCTAGATGTCTCCTTTGAGGATATTCATTCGTGTGTATACATTTTTGACATTGTATCAAAAATATAGACACACTGTAACATCATCTTGTGAATTATGCTGAATCTGCTACTTATATGAAATGACATTCTAATAACAAATAACTCAGGTCAAAGTTGTGGATGTAAATTCATTTGAGTAATGATATTGTATCCAAATATTATCACTGCTATTAAATGTTCTTATGACATTCTAATATTAGATACATGTAAAAAATGTTAATTTAAAAAAGTAGAATGAAAATATCTTGTAAACATTAACACATACATCTGGATATGGACGATTTGAAAAGATGAAGAGATAGATATAAATTTTTAAGAGAAAGTGATGAAAAATTTTTTTGATTGTATACAATGAAATAAACAAATATTTACATTTTAAGACGTTTTGATCCCAGCAACTTGGATGTTAGAGGTGCAATGTTTGGACCCAAGAGATATCATATTTTTGAATTCATTTTATCAATTACTGAAGCCCATAAGCCTGTTACGACGGTATTAAAGCACGAGGGATGTATAAAGAGAACCTTCGATGCTATGAGGTATATCTAATTAAGGAAGGTCCATATTGGCATAAATTGTTGTACCATAAATTGCATAATGGTAAGTTTTAAATAAAAACCAGTTAAGTTACAACAAGGCGGAAATAGGTTGTTTGAATCAGGCGTGAAATAAAATAGAGATTGTAAATGAATTTAAACACTGAATTAACTTAAAACATTCTTCCCAGAAGTGGTTCTAGGACAAGAATTATGTTCATCATTAAAAAATTAAAATTTATTAATACAGAAAAATAATTATAAATTTTAGAGAATAAAATGGTGGTCAACCTAGTAAGAATGTTAAATAACTAGAATACAAAGGAAATAATTTTGATCAGGCCAAAAGACAGCCACGTATATACTCATACTTAAACTGACTATTTTAAAATGAAGAATGAAGATCTTAGATTTTTTGATAGACTTGTATTTTTAAATTTTTAAGGTCATTACTGTCAGAAACAAAGACTACGATTGAGTCCTTTTTTGTGTTTAAAATATAAAGAAATAATCTTACCTGCATTCTTCTATTCTAACTGTTTGAGTGTAATTTGCCCCAGTCTCTTCGAATTCCACATTAACAATGATTTTCCATAGTCCAGCAGTGTTAATGGCTCTTAATGGTTTGGCATATTGCACGTTGGAAATGCAACCGGTCGCGTTTTGAGAATCACTTTTAGATGGAGAAATTGCTTTTCCTTCAAAAGAGTAAGACACTGACGTGGATTGGAGAGGAACCGAGTTTTCGAATACCTTGTTAAGGCTATCGTCCACGATATTTGAGGAGGCGCTGATGTCAACCAAGAAGTGATCTAGTGGATGCCTATTCTTTTCTATAGCTCTTTTTATTTCATCTCTGTGAGAAAAGAAAAGAAATTCATATTTTTTATTGGATATTTATTTGGTAAATTTTACTTTTGTCATAAAAACAATAAATTTTTTTACTATCAGAAAAGGTAATAAATGCTATATGTTGTTGTTGTTCTAATGCAGCTGGCAATGCAGAGACAATTAATCTTTATGCCATAGCAAGCTGCGCCGCTGTTACTCATTTAGCATTACTCAGGGGGCACGCGTAGCTTGAAGATATGCTACAGACGTGAGTAACGCTACCCAATAAATGCTATATAAAATCCTAACAATGAGTTTATACCTCTTACTCGAAAATAAGATGCTTTTGCAAAGATTAATAAGCTTGTTTCTTTATTATTTTTTTCAGAGAATTAAACATTTTTATATGACGAGATAAATTGACTATTGTAAGATAATACTTTAGCATCATATGATGTTAAAATGACTAACAATACCTTCATTTCCTAAAAACCTGATTATCCCCTCTTTTTTAATTCTAGTCCATACCATTTAATCGGAAAATAGAATTTTTGTTTTAAATAAAATCACTTTAGTTGCTTGTCAAAATTTTATCCCATCTATTGTTAGTGTTCGTATTCATTAATCATTTCAGTCTAATAGACAAAGTGATTTTATATAAAAGAAGCCATGATTAATGATCCATGATTATTGATGGTAACACACTTCAGTCAAATTATTATTAAAATATTTTTTTTAAGAGTTTATAAAAAATAAGATAAGAGTTATCCTTTTTATAAATATTTAAGGCTGACTATTGTTTGCTTTTTAAGTGTATGTACTTAAAAACTATTATTCGAGAACAAAGTAAATGCTCATAATTTTTTTTTAATTTGTTGTAAATGCTTATAATTCTTTGTTTTTTTTTAATATCTAAATAAAAATGCAAGTGTAATTCAAAGATAATTGTTATTATGTTTTAAAACTGAAATTATAAATAAATATAATATCCTGGTATGCCCTTGCAGTGCTCCTGTCCTAGACCTGCTCAAACGGTTTTAGCTAGACTAAGGACTGGCCACACTAAGAGTTTGACCTTCACTGGAGACGAGAAGACATATACCCTTTGTCATTGTTCGGCCATCGCGTCTCCCTCTCATCTCTTCGATTGTATTGGTGCCTCTGTGAGGCAACTGTTGAATGAGGGGAGGACAGTTTACGATCTATTGATGCAGCATGATCTACTGGACTTGGTTTAGGGATTATAAATCAAGGGGATAAGCATCAACAACAACAACATAAATAAATATAAAGTTTATAAAAGTTTTTTCTGTCTTTTTTTTTTTTTTTTTTTTTATTATTTTTTTTTTTTAAAGTTTTTATAGCATCTTGTTTAAAATGCTATAAAAACATAAAAGAATGGCATAAACAGCAGCTTACAGCTGACATCTGATATTCAGCTTACGTCTGATAGTCCAGCTTACATCTGATATCAATAAACACTTACTTTGATATTCAGAATCCTGCAGGCAATAGGTCAGATTATTGTATCTGGCACATGCAGGAGTCTCAGGTTCATGATAGTAAGATTGGGATGCCGAAACAGAGTTGTAATAGGATGGTGTAGCTGAAGTCTGTGGAAAACTTGGTGGCGCCTGTGTGGTTGTTGTTGTAGTAGTCATTGTGGTAGTCGTTGATGGGGTGGTCGTCGTCTGAAGTTTCGTTTCTGGTACCAAGAAGTGGTAGCGAGTGGCATTTGGTTTCTTCGAGTTCCAGACTGGGTTGGGTTTTGTGTTCGTCGATCTTTCTGACGGCATGTATTGGAACATGTACGAATGAGTCGTCTTGTGGTTCTTCATCTCATCAGCTTCAGCATCAGATGCCTTTTTGAAAACAGGCATTCTCGTGGTAGTTGTGAGGGGTGAACTCGTCAATGATGGAGACTGGGTGGGTTCAACCATGTAGTTGTTTTTGGGTGCTTTTGTCAAAAGCTAAATAAATGTGAGAGAAATTAGTATAAATTATTTATCCAAGTTAGTATAGCATAATTCTTAATTAATTGATAATGGTTTGCTGAAAAGATGACTACCATACTACGTAAAATAATAATAATACTATATCTACGTAAAATAAATTGCGATTTATCTATCTATTAGATTTGTTTTTGTTTTAATTTCTACTCATCATGGCTAAAAGAGAAATAGAAATGTAGCTTAAAATGAAAATAATAAAGTTAGTCGTACCAATGCCTATTATTTCGAGATATTACTTGAATGTCCAATTAATTCATAACCGAAATAATATTTTATTTTAAGGCATTCACAAAGATAAATTGTGTACTGAATAAATGCAAGACTTTGTTATGTAAAAATAAGTATAAAACAAATCTGGCAACACATACTTATAGAAAATTACATTACAAAAGCGTAAAAAAATTTAAAAAATGTAAAGCCTGGTGAAATATATTAAAGGTTTAAAAACAAATCTTGATTGATACAAAGTATGTGGCTTTAATTTGAAATCTTTATCTAGTATTTATTTTATTTAAATGTTTATTGAATTGAAACTTATTTCCTTAAATAACTTATTTGTTTTACTGCTGATTGTAAAATTCCAAGTACAGAGTTGAAACGTTTTAGCTGAATTGATAAAAGACCTCTGTGTTAAAATGCTTGCTCCACTCGTAGTAAGGCGTGAGAGTGGAAATGGGTGTGCTGCAGATTACATTTACTTTTCCATTTGTGGCATATGTAAAATGAGAACGTTCGATGACGATTTTGACAATATGTGTGAGCGTTTCGTAATGATAAAATCTGAGAGATTTCTGCATTTTTAGGTACTATAAACATTCAGATGTGGGACAACTAATTTGAAAGTCCTCCTTGAATGTAATGATTCTCTTTATCAGTCAGTGGAACACAAAGTCGCTCATAAAAAATGTTAAATGATCTTCAATGGGCCCATTTATGTTTAGCATGAATAGTACCAATGGGACATGCGTTGTATTCCTTGCAATCTTTTAGGGGTAATTGCACCCCTGTTTGGGTGTCGTGTGTGTGAAAACTCGGAAAATTCCAACTAGGCAGCTTGACAGTAGATGTGAGAACTCTGAGGTTTCCCACATACTTTCTATGGATGTTACCACCGGGCCGTTAATCAGGTAAGTAAGTTTATTTAGTTAAAAATAAGATTTTATCTATAATAAATCGAATCAGAATTTGATATAGGATTATTTAAAAAATAGAATTATGGTTTCTATAAAAAAAGAAGAATTAAAAAAAAAAATAGAAGAAATATAATAACTTGAAGAAAATCACCTTTTGGTATTCTCTAATCCTCTCATTAAACTTTTCGTCTGATTCCGCTTCGTTGAAGGCGTCTTTTGCGTCCATTTGCTTCGAAGAATCGCTTTCAGCTTTCGACTTATCATTACTCACGTCGTATGCGAATGGATCGTAGGCCTCTGTGTATTCATACAGGTAAGGATTGTCGGTTTGTCGGGCCACATAGATGGATACTTCTTCTGGCAGATGCAAAGCAGCACGCTCGCTACCTGGAAGAACGGATTGAAGAAATGTGATAATATAACTACGAAAAAATTATAACCGATAAACACAACTGTAAACAATAATTATAATAAACAATAGCAGCTAAATATCAGAGCAGAGTGGTCAATTGGATATTACGGTGTAGATTTTTCCCACAAGAAAAGTTGTAACATTTCTTTCCCAGGAGAGCAAGTACATAATAACAACTGATCACACAAAATTGACAGCAGATAAGCAGTGTTGTAGTAAATTAAATTACATGCAATTAATGTTTTGTACTAATGAGAAAACAACCTGTCACTCAAACCTGATAGCAGATATTCAGTGTCATGGATAATGAGACCTCATGAAATTAGCAATTGTCTGTGCCACCTTCACAGGTCGAAAAATTACAGATAGAATATGGACTACACCATGAGTTGTTAAATATTAGGAGGATTTTTTTTTATTAACGTATTTTCTAAAATATATTTTCATATGTTAGGCATTATATTTAGACCTTGAATTAAATAAAACATGTTTCCAGAAAAATCCAGAGTATCCGTAATGTCTTTCCCCGATTCAAACATGGAAATTAAGAAAATTAGCAGAAATACTGGAGGAAATACTGGCTATCTTTGTAATTTCTAATAATATTTGCTAGGCTAGTTATTTTTCTAGTTGATTTCTATCTTATAAATTTCCTCAACTATGGGAGAAAACCTTAATGGACAACTTGTATAATCAGTAAAGTCTTATATCAAATTTGTGAAGAATTGTTTAACGTAAATTAAAAATAATTAGAACTACATTTGTTTAGAGTTATTAAAAATGCCTATTATAATAGCTAGATCATAAAAAAGATTATTTACATTATTGATATTATTTTGTTTATTAAATTGTTTTGTTATTTGTTTGTAATTACTTATTTGTTTATTAGTTTGTTTATTAAAATTTTAATGAAATATGCCGTCTTACCTTCATGCTGTTCATTGAGAGTTGACCCTGCAGCTTCAGCTTCAATAGAATCCTTGGACGATTCAGAATGTTCTCCATGGTTTGAAGCGAATCCATATTTAGCTTCACTTTGCAAACCAGTTGAATGTGGCGCAAACAGCTGCTCTGGAGTCATATAACCGGCTGTTGAATCTGAACTTGAAGATGATTTGGAACTGCTGCTCTTTGTGGGATTCTCGTATTCTGGGGAATTCTTTTCATCTGAATAAGGAGAGATTTCATGCATTCCAGTAGATCCACCATTTTGAGCTATCTGTTCAGTTGAATATAATGGCGATTTATGTTGAGTGGAAGCCTGCTGATATCCATAATATTCCTGAATGTCTTGATGACTTCCATCAATTGCTGATGCTAGTGGATCGATTGGCGAAAATGGTGGCATTGTATATCCGGCTTGGTCAGCATTTTGAATTTCTGAAATATGACTTTTTGCTTGATCCTGACTAGCTTGATACGTGCTTGGATAGCCACTGTCTTCATATGGTACATTTTTATTGTTCCCATATGCAGGTTGCCCACCTGGCATTTGTGAATGCGAATCTTGATAAGATGAACCCTGCATGAATTGATATTCATTGTATGGACTAGTTTGAATTGGTGCACTTGGGAATTGTTGACTTGGAGGATAGTTCGACAAAGATGAAGAACTTGGAGGATAGTTGGGCAAAGGTGAAGGAGGTTGGGGAGATTCATTGTATGTCGACATTAAAGGATTGGCAAGAGGTGTCGGATATTGTTTAGCATGAGTCGGTGATTGTAGCTGTTGTTGTTGAATTTGTTGGTAATACTGCACCATCTGTTGAAGATCCTTGTCAGAATTTGGGTTTTTTAAATTGGACTGAATGCTGCTTCCATCATATTGTACCATTCCTTGATTATTTCCGAATGAAGAAGGAATTCCTGTTTCACCTGGAGATCCAAGTACCCCAGGTAAAGATGGGTTGCCATTGGTAAATGGTTTTAAATTTTGATAATCATTATGTGAAGGTTTGTTTGTAAATTGTGGTCTTTGTGGCTGAGAATGTGGAAGCTTAGCTTGATTTCCTAATTGCGGTGGTTGTTGTAATTGACCCATTGCTGATTGAGCATTATTATTCTGTCCCAAGGATGAAAAGAAATTAGGATCTTGATTGAAAAAGTTCATGTCGAGTGGAGGATTAAATAGTTTTCCTGCATTTTGTTTCTGCACGAAATCAAACTGAGAAGTTATGTCTGAACTTGATAACTGACTTGGTGCTTGAAAGTTTGAATTAAAGCTTGAAACTGAGCAGGATTTGAGAAAGAGGAACTCGCTGGATTTCCTCTGTTTCTTGTTAGCTTTGGACCTTGTGGCTTTCCAGGAGGATTACGCCCATTACCTTGATACGGTGGTCCAAAATTTCTGTTGTTCTGTGGTTTAGTTTTAGGTGGATTCATCTTGTTCAAATTTTGTAAATATGGTGCGAATTGTTTGTTTTGTTGTAAGAAGCTCTTATAGATGCGTGGATGGAATGGCAAGACGTTTTCAGGATTCACAAATTCTACATTTGGAGGTATAGAAGGTAGTGATGTTTCAAATTTCATATTGTAATAAGGATTTTTAATTGAAGGGCTCCTAGGGCGTTGATTTGGATTTCTGTTTCGTGGTGGATTGCTATTTGGTCTTCCAGGATTTCCTCTCATATTCCTATTATTATTATTATTATTGTTGTTGTTGTTGTTGTTATTACTATTAACTCTTTGCGTGTTTCGAACAGAGCTTTCAGGAATGGGTGCTTTATAAGGTCGAATGTTTTGCTTTGGTTCTACTTTATATCCTCCTCCTCTGATATCTAAGGTTACACCACGATTTTTTTGTGGTGCTGTTCTAGGTTTTTGTTGTTGATTACCATTCGGGGGTCTTTGGTTATTGTTCCTTATATTTTTCGCTTTGTTTCGATTATGAGGAACTCTTGAAAGAGGTGTTTGAGACATTCCTGATAATAAGGGATTAGAGAATGGAAGTATTTGAGAATTTAATGAAGGAAGTCCAATCATAGCGTTCAAATTGTCATCATTTAGTTTAGAATACATTGACATCAACGGCATATTTGGGATATATGCGCCCTGATTGATACTGAAATCTGTTAACTGATCAAAGTTTGTGTCTGAAAATCCAGAGAAAGGATTTAGCCTAACACTGTAGGTTTCATGTAATGCCATCAGTATTGTCAGATGCAACAGAGCCTGAAATGAAAAGTAACGCACTGTTTAATGCTTATAAAATGTTGCAATAACAATAAAAAATGAATATTTAATGACATATCTTTTCTTCTGAACCTAAAGTTTACAATTTTGATTGTTAATTTTTCACGCACACACACATACACACAAAAACATACAAACAAAAAAAAAAAACTTTCGAAAACAAATTATATTGCGTTATTAACTAAAAGCAGATATTGCAATATCATATCTCTGTTTATAATATATTAAGTAAAATATTTTTAAAAAATTTAATTTAAAAAATTTATAATTTAAATTTAGAAAATATTAAATAAAATATATTTTTTTCTATTTGAGTCTATTTTTCTAACAAGAGAAATAACGTAACCTGTTTTAGTTTTTTCCTTCTACCTTTTCATCAGCATGGCAGTTTAATAAATCTTTTAAAAATATTTTATTATTTTTATTAAGTTCGACTTTCGTTTCTCAACATACATTTCTCTCTCAACCCTTCTAAAAAGTTTAATAAATGTTTTTTTTTTTCATAAAATAAAATTAACAAAGTGCATTTATAAATGCTTTCCATTTTAATTATAATTATATTATTTACTAAATCCATGTATTCAAAGGCGACCAATATATTATTTAGGGGATACACTTCAGATAAAAGTATTAAGTAATGTATTATTTAAATTTACCATAAAAAAAAAAAAGAATGGTAAATTTAAATAATACATTACTTCTTTTTAAAAAAAGAAGAAAGCTTAAAATTTTGAGGGAAAAAAACCATAAAATGAACTTTGATAAATAAATTTAAAAATAAAGTTTACTGTGTAAAAATCAATAGATAACTAGATTAAAATTTTACAATACTACTCTATATTTTTCGTAAGAAAGCACAATTTTAAATTCATACAAATAAAGGAAATGGAAATGAGTCTCCTTAAATTTCCTTGAATATATTTTTATAACATTTATTTTGTTAGAAAACTAGACTCAAATACATAAATATTTTACTTAATATTTTCTAATTTATTATAAACCGAAACTATCTATCAGCTTTTCAGCTTTTTTTTTGTTGAATTTTGCACTTAATTTCGAACGAATTAATAGTGTAATTTAAGAAAAGGCAAATAAATTCAAAGCCAAATATATCCATTTAATTACTGTATGAAATAAATTTCAAGAATATTTTGTTATATTTATAATAATTGCATATTCTGCTGAGATTGTCATAATTATTTCACAAAAGTTAACGCAGTTCATTAAAAGATTCATATTATTTGATAAATACATTCATCTGTCTTCTCAATTAACTTAAATTTTAAGAATTTAAGATAATTGAAAAGATTAATAAATTTAATTTAAAAAAAAATTAAAGATAATCGAAGAGAAAATTTTATTCATCACCCATAATTCTATCATAAAAATATTACAATTAATTTTCTCACACAAATCAATTAAAAATATAATTTTCTTATCTTTATAATTACTGAGAGAGAAAAAAAATCTAACCACTTTTAATTAGAAAGCTTCATTCGGGTCAAAATAAAAACCACCCTTATTAACACAACACTTCACCACAAGTAACAGCTCCGCAATATCAATTTGAGAAAGTTCATTGACAAGAGGATGGAGCTCAACATACTTTGAAGTACCTATGGCAAAACGATGATTACTTAAAAGGATAATTAGGTATGAATAATTATGCTTTCGAAATTTACCTATGCTTTAAATACTCCTTAAGGCACTAATCACTTTTGAAATCGATCTTCTTTATTAGGTCGAGTCTCGAATCTAGCAATTGACCGTGTTACGAATAATTTTATTTTTATTAGAAATTTGCATTGCTGAAGATCTCGATCAGTATCTTTTTACATATCTGTTACTAATTTTATTTGCTACTGATTTAATGATAGCAAATATACCTGTGATTTAAAACCTGTATTGTTTATTGGTCTCAATTTGATTTACCTAGGTTAATTATTCTGTTTTCAGTTTTACTCGTCTTTTTCTCAAGGTCAAAAAGTGTTTCAACTAGTTTATTTTATTATTATTTTTTATTTTTATAAGTCATAAAAAATGCTTAAACGACATCAACAACATTTTATCAATAATTATTTTATATTTTGAAAGGCTAAAATAATAATAATAAAAGTTTAATTAAGGATTTAAAGATATTTTTATTGTATTATTCTAATAAATTACTGAAAAGTTTTTATTTAAAGTAAATAAAATTAGTGTGTATATAAATTTTCATGATAGAATCTTTATAAAACATTTTCATGTTTAAAAATTCAATCTACATGTATTGTAAATTAAAATAAACACCATTTAATGATGATAAATTGATATTTACAGAAATATCAATGCAAAGCATAATCTATGCAAACTATAATCAATATCAATCAAATAACAATGCAAACTGTAATATAATACATATCAATGCAAATTATAAATAAAATCAGTTCATTAAATACAATATTTTTTCATGCAACGATTTCAAGATTTTTTAATTTATAATTATTTATATAATCCTTATTTATTCATTTTTATATTCTCGTATATTTATTAAGAAGCATAAGATGAAAATAATAATTTTAATTTTCAGAATTAGCGGCAATATTTGTTAATGTTAAATATTTGGGTTGAAATTTTTTTTATTAATTTACAGGAGATTTAATCAAAACTATACATTCAGTATCAAACACAGGAACATAAAATATAAAAAAAATTAATAACTCTCATATAAAACCATGCATAATGATATAAGAGAATAGACAGTTGAGATAATGTTGTGTATTTATACAAGTATCATAAAATGAAAATAATAGTTTTAACTTTCAGACTTTCAGAATCGTTAATATTAAATACTTTGGTTGAAATCCTTTAGTTTAAATATTTTAAAATGCAATAATTTCTAATACATAAAAATGGAAAATAATTATTGTGGAAAAAAATTAAGTTTAGATAAAAAAAAATACTTGAATTGAATAAATATTTCTAACATTTCTTAATTTTACAAACGAAAAAAATTATTAAATGCTACATTTATTACATAAAATATTAAAATAACAGTAAATATCAAAGAGAAAAAAAAAGAATAAATATCTCACTATAAAACATAATTTTGCAGTATTTATTACAAGCAATATTTGTTAATGTAAAAATTGGGTTGAAATTATAATAAAATAAAATAGGTTCTATAAATAGGCAAACTTTCTTCCTGAGTGTTCCTGAATTCGTGATTTATTATTTTACTAACCACATTTCCATACAAGAAAAGTTAAAAATAATTAGGACGGCTGCATTAACTGTTGCGAATAATATACAAAGTATACAAAATAATAATAAAAACATGAATGATGTTCTTATTTTTTTCATTTATTTTATAACCGTACAAATAAAATAAGTAACTAGGTTCTATAAATAGGCAAACTTTCTAGTGTTTCAGTAATTCGCTATTTATTATTTTATTAACGGCAGTTCCATACGTGATTTTTCTGAAAAGTTACAAATAATTAAGACAGCTGCGTTAACTTTTGCAAAATAAATTACAAAGTATACAAAATAACAATAAAAACACGAACAATATTTTTATTTTTACACTCATTTTACAACCTATAAAAATGTGTTTTTGTTATATACATATATTATCATCACAACCAAAGCATTATTTAAAATATAAATGCAAATTGAATATTCTATTACTATTTTTTTTTGTAGATTTAATGAAAAAAAATAAAATAAAAAGATTTAATTTTCTTCATAATCCCCATTAACATCTGTTCAAGCATTATCGTAAAATCTGCACCTGCTACTTTTTCCTGCAATCGCTAATGTAAATATGGAGCAACTCTAGTAACCTTCTAAGCAAATTGCATAACGGGAAAGAGAGGAATATGTAATTCACATTTTAAGGCGTTTTTTTTTTTTTATTAAAAAACAACAGCAAAAGCCACCGCCATTTGATAACGACAGATGATCATAAAACGTGACAGTCATACATAAGAGATGAAAATAAAGTATTTTTTGGATCGAGATACAGTCCGATGATTTCTATCTGGAGTTTAATGACACGATTCTAGAATATGTTAGATTAGAAATGTTGTATCATCGTTCTGATTTACATTCCATGTTTCATATTGATTTTAAAGGACAACAAAAAAAAAAAAAAAAAAGATTAGTGATAGAACTGCCCTTCGTATTTCTATGAGAATGTAATTATTGAAATCAGAATTCTCAACTGTTTATAATTCAGCCGAAGTAGTCAAACGAATATGTTTGTAGTAAGACCACCCTTAACGCGGAAGGACACGTTCCAGTTCCAACTGATCCAAAATTTCCGTTATAGGGGCAAAACATTTTTTTTTTTTTTAAAATCCGATGACAGTTCTTTTTTTTTAATCTTCAGAAACGCCCATTTCGTCTTTTTCGTGCATTTGTTGATTCTACTAATTCTTTAAAATAGTAACGTCTCGGCCTATATTACAAAAAAAGTGTCTTGAAGAAGAGGACCCCTTTTCAGGTTCATGAGAACACTTTAATTTTTATTTACAAGCACTATATATATATATATATATATATACACTTATTATACAAAGATATGAAAAATTAAAAATAAAAATTGATCACAAGTGCACGATTAAACCACAAGTATAGTTCACTCAAAGGTCAGAGTTTTTTTAGAATTCTCGAGTCTATGTGAAATTTAATTGCCTGGTCTGGTCTGGCAGACCTTAATTATCACACTGCGTGATACACGAAAAGGTTCACTTTGAAAAACAGGCTGAAAAATCCGGCCTATTCAGTCACTTCAAAAATAAAAATAAAAGCTACACTTCTGGTCGACTCGTCGCAAAACACTCTCTCTTCTTCACCCAAAACCTCCTTTTAAGATAATTCGTCAAGTGGGGAGGGGGGTCAGCTTCCCTCATTTCTCATTGCAGTAGACATTTCTCAGCCCATGGTCTATCATTATGATGGAACAACTCATGGTATTGTAGTTATTTCGATCTGTAAAGATTTCACAAACATTCTAATTTGTTCATGAAATCTGAATATCTGCTATCGTATTTGTGTGACAGATTGTTCTTATTTGTACAAAACACTAATTACACGTAATATAACTATCCACAATAATCCTGCTTGAATGATGTCAAATTTGAGTGATTGGATGCTTATAACTTGTCAAATACCATACATTCTTCTCTCAAGGAAATGAAATGTTAAAACTCCTCCCGCGAGGAAAACAAATGCTACAACATTATCATTGGAAAGACTCAACTGTAACTTGCACAATAATTCTTTAATATCCTGCCATTTATATTATACAATCTCGTTTCATTAACTAGGTTCACATTTTCATCGACATCAACAATGGATTTTCTTGTGTTAAAAATCCTTGCTAAGTTCTGATCATCCATTCATCCATAGATAGTCCTTTGAAACATGTCTTGGTTACCTCATTCCAGGAATGATTGATGCTGTCTTCATAATCTATGATATTGTAATTTTTCCAAAAATATTTAACCCAGCTATACCAATATTGAGATAGTTTTCGGGAATCCCAATTGTACGGCGGAATACCGAAACAGCGTCTTACTGTATGAATAATGTAAAAATATTGCAGAAACAATTTTTGCAATTCAAGTTTGTATAAAAATAGGATTTACTTTTGAACAAAAATGAAGAAGGCACTAGATATAAAACAACAAACAACTTTACAAATAAATATAAGAATTTTCTATTTAATATCACAATTTATATTTACATTTTTAAAAAGAATTTTTTTTTTTTAAGAAAAATTAATTGACTATTTTCTAATTCATATTATTTTTTATGATATAATCTAAATAATTGTTATTTACCAAACATTAGTTTATTAATTTTTTATTTTGGCAATAAAATAATTGCTAGCTTAATTTAGAAGTACTAAATCTTTCTATTTATTTAAAAAAAGTTAAATTTGAAAAAAAGGAAAATATTTTTATGGAATCTGCCCTATTTAAATTATTTTTATAAATTTTTTTTTAAATATTTGCTTTTGAATATACTGTTTAAAATTAACTCTATCATACACGCGTATACATTAAGACAGAATATTTTGAAATATAAATAATAATAGATTTCATTATTTCGATATAAACATTATTTGATTTAAAGATAATAAATAATATAAATTTATTGAATAAATAACAAGTAATATAAAAAAAAAAAATTTAAACTGAATTCCTACTTTTTTTACTATATTGCAAAAGTACATTATAAATATTTTTCATTCTTTTTTAAGTTTATCTGGCGCCATCTATTGGTAGATATATGCAACTTACATCTAAAAATAATTAATTAAATTTAATTACTGAATTAATATTTGAAGAAACTGTATTAACATCAAGTGTCATTTTTACAAGTTCCAAAAAAAAAATGTATTTGAACTTGATATGGATGAATATAATGTATTTTATTAACGATTGAAAATTTGAACAAGTTACATATAAGGTAAGTGTGAAGAATAATAGAAGGAATTGAAAAAAACAATAATAAAATGTATTTATGGTGTAATATACATAAATAATTAATCTCCTCATATGGAATATTTTATTTTAGTGAATAATGAATTAAAATATCCATTTTTAATTAAAATTATAATATTGTTTACTTTTGATATCCTGTGTAAGCCTTTTTTTTATTTTTTGTAAACGTGTATATTGTTTCGATACCAAAAGGTTTAATTAATTTTTCGTATTTGAAGATTTATGAAAAATTATTTTTATACAGTTAATGTTATTTATTACACAAAAGAATATTATTAGAAACTAACAAAAAAAAAAAGATATTATTATATTGTTAAGTATTTATGGTACTATATATAATAATAATAAACTATTTATCTATACTAATAACTATATATAATAATAAAAAAAATTATCTAAATAAATTAGATAAAATTAAATAAGAATTATAAAAGAATAAAAGAAGAAACATAAAAGATTATTGATTACATATAATGAAATTTTAAAATTAATATATAAAATATCTAATTACTGTCTTCCACAAAATTTATATTTGAATTTGATAATAATTGCTTAAAAGATTTTGTAATATAATAAAATTACTATTTATAAATTTTTTTAATTGTGTTTTTTTTTTTCTCATTGATTCATAAATTTTATGCATATATAATAAGTTAATCAATTTTTATTTATATCAAAACACTCTTCGTCACAGACGACACACTTCAATAAGAATGTGCCAGATAAAAACAAAAAACAAGACTTTGGATTAGCGAGAGCATAACCGTCGCAGTATATTAACCCTGAAAAAGAACGCTCACCGGATTTCGCTTATTAGCGGGAATTTTTCTTCTTTTTTTTTTGCCCCGATTGCTTCTATAATTGAGTATTCCACATTTTCGCTCTTTCCAACTCGGGAAATATAGAAGTGGCAATAAAGTTTTAGAAATGGGAGCATATCTGAAATGGAAATGAAGAAGATGGATCGTCGAATTTCGCCTTTTTTTTTTCCTCATAGCCTCGCCATGTTTCGAAGAACGCACACGAATTCTTGCACGAATAGTTCTAACTCGACAAATTCTTAATCGGTTCACGTTCGTATCGTCTGAGAAATTTATTCCGTTCTATTCTCACAGTGATTTTGTGGAAGATTTTTTTTGAAATAATTTGTAAAAACATCGTTATTTATACTAAAAAAAAAAAAAAATCATATATATTTCTTTTCATCAATTTTTTCTTTTCACAATTTTTTAAAATAAAAACATCTGTGAGAAAAGTATCATTTTTTTTATCATCCATAAATTTTGTTTTATTTATGCAAAATATTTAAATTTCATTGTTTACACAGATTACCAAACGATTTGCAACTGAAAACAAATCAATTTTGATTTTGGAATCATTTTAAGTTTTCAGCTTTTGTTTTTTTTCCAGTCTTTTTGCTTTAATTGTCTCATAGTAAGCAATGTTTTTCTAATATTGTTTCTGTAATTTAATGTTAATTTTTCTATCTTTTATTAATCTAAACAATTACATTTTATGCGAATTTTATAATTAATTTCAAATGTGGAGGTTTAGTGTATTTAATATCACATTGGAACTCCGTAATTGGTATGCCTGTTGCCCTTCAAATTTTCAGGATAATCTTAAATATAATTAATGCTTCTTAAACGCCACCCTGATATATCGTGTTCATGATTTGATATAAAAGGTATCGATTTAACAAAGGCTGACTAATAGTTTTTAATGATTTGTATTTTTTTTTTTTTTTTTTTTGCCTTTCTTATGTATTTTTTTTATTTGAAATTTTAGAAATACCACAGATCATATTTAGAAATATTAGTAAACATCTGATAAACTTTTATACAGTTTTTTATTTAGTTATCTTTAATATAGGGTTAAATGTTAGCCAAAGTTAATTATATCAGTTTTGGTTTAATCTAATTATCGTCTTGAAAGTACTTAAATGATATTATTTTGTAGCATTAAACAAAATGTTAACAAAAAAGTTACATATTATTTAATTATATAATATGTAACTTTTTTATGGTATTTGACGAAACAATAATAATTTTATTTTGTAACAAAATCAAAAGCTACCGAATAAGGAAAAAAGGCCATTTATAAATGTTTTCAGTAAAAATTATTTAAATAATACTATATGCATGATTTTGTCCCACATTAAAATTAGAAGAAGACAAAAAGTTGCTGTAAAAGATGTAAATACTTTTCAGAGATTTTATTAGTAAATTGTAACTGAGATCATTATTTTGTGTATGCAACGTTTTAAAATGTATTTTATTATTAGAAAATATAGTTCATGTTAACATCCTATGAAATATAAACATTTTTTTACTTTACTGAATTTTTTTTTTCATCTATTACAGTACTATCTTCAATTAGCACAGAATCTTCCACACGCATTGCATAAAATAAATAAAAAGCAGGAAGTTCCTTGTGGTGTTATTACTGTGAAACACTGGGGCTTCCTATATCATTGCGGAAGAACTAAACATATCATTTCCGGTTCAGCCCAATCAAGGACATTCCTTGTAAACCTGAACCACATGGTGCTTCTAACAAGTTATTACATAATATAAAGAAGACAACAAATTTTATAAAATTGAAAAGTTATGTAATATTTATATAAATTGATTTTCAAGAGTTTATATATGTAAATATATTATAAATTTAAGGAAATTTAAACTTTAATTTTAAAAGGCATATAATTTAAATAAAATTATGTAAATATTAATTAATATGAATGGGATTACCAGAACTAGATTGCATATCATGGTAATTCTATGTAGGTAGGTTTTATTGTAAAAATATAAAAGCAGAATAAGATAAAATAAAAGGAAGATATTTATCATAATATTCTAAAACACATAATTTATTCATTCGAGACAATATCATTTTTTCAAAATTGAACGTTTTGTAACATTTTGAAAAGGCATAATTGTTGCACTTTTAGCTTAATAACAATGTAAAAAAATGTTCGAAAAGAGTCTTTTGACAATATTACGAATATTACTTAATTATATATTAATCAGAAGATAATGTATATTGAAAAATTTTACAGAAATGTTTTTGCTATATTGAATATTGTTTTAAATAAATAAGAATATTTTAAATTGGAATAAGTTATTTTCATAAATTAAAAAATTGGACCTAATTAAATTGGAAAATTTAAATAAGCTTAAGTTGGGAAGAAAATGTAACAATATTTTTGGATTATCTTTAAATATTGCCATTATATATTTCTTCTTCTTCATAGGCGCGACAGACCTTTAGTGAACCAAGCCCATCTGTTTTTCTTTTTACGGGGTAGGGTTGTTAGACTTATGCCCAACGTTCTGTATTCATATTAGACCGGGACCTACGGTTTAAAGTGGATTCGGAACCACTACAAACATCCACCGGGACTCGCAGGCGAAACCTGTGGCCCCTAGCACTAGTCACTAGCATCAGGCTCAAAATTATTACAATGGAACAATTAAAATCTTATTTTATTTACACAATTTAAAAAAAATTTATAAAAATATAAAAAAAAACTTTTATAGATTATATTTTTTATCTATATTAAAATTCATATTTATAAAAAAAACTTACATGCATTTTTCTGTCGTAATCGATCCACTTATTCAAAGTCTCTTATAGGCATTTCCAGCTTACTTTACGAAACCGCTAAATGTTTCAACTAGCAAAATCTGAATATTTAAAAATATCTGAGCTGCTTACATACTTTATCTCTTATCAGATTCTCAAGAATTAATACAAATACATCCTCCAGAAGTTTTTTTTAAATACTCTACAGAATATTAAAAACATATCCGCTATAAAATAGGATCTTCCTTGTTGGATGTGAATTTTTATGGAGAATTTCACATTTAGTTTTCAAATCGCATAAACGTATTGTCTAGACACCATACAGTTCTATTCTGAGTAAGTAAGTTTTTCTTATATTCATTTTCTATGCATGATAAGTCACAAGCATCACGTTCGGTTTTTTTTTTCTATTCTATTTTTACAAAAATCTCATCGCTTTCTTTTAATAAACCTCCGTTCTAGAACATAATTTGCGTGACTGTTTTTGATTTCTAACTTAATCATAAATACCGCACAACTGTTTCTTTACAAAAAAAAAAAAAAAAAAAAATACTCGCATTTACGACACTAATAAAAGCTTTTTTCCCAAATCTATTTTTACGTTATTATTATTATTATTTTTTTTTTACACTTTTGATGTATAATTTAATAATTTTGCTGTTGTTTTCAAATGTTGGGCATTTTAATCTGCCACTAAAATGGGAAAATATATAGCAGATTTAATGTTTCCCAGATGGACCGTGGACAGATTGCAACATAGCACTCACATTGTGCCATCATAATTGCGAATGGGCACTCTTAGAGGTGGCAACTTATGATTTTCCGTCCTATAGATTTATCGTGTCCCTTCCTAATATAGACAGGACAGATTTAGTTTGTCGTTATTTGAATCAAAGTGTAAATTCCGAAATCAAACACATTATATGCCGACCACACTATCCATCGGGTATTGTATAATACTTTCATCACTTGGCTAAATAAAATTATTTACATATGCATTTTAAATCTGAAAAAAAAATATGAAAAAGTAAAGATGCAAACCGCGCTTCCTTCTCCTACCGGGATTCTCACCAGAGAGGAAGTACAGCGCAACTGGCGCTGCAGATAAGAAATATTTAGTACACCGCAATCACGCATTTCTGTTGAGAAACGTTTAGTTTCTAATCTCACATAACGGGAGGAAATATATTTAGCGCAATCCTGCGTGTTAGTTGGCCTACAGATTCTTACCAGGAGAGGAAGTATATTCCGAGCAAACCTCAGAGTCTTTAATTTTGGATTAGAAGTAGAATCCTTCCACGAATCTAGAATTTTCTGTCTTTAAATGTGTTAAATATTGTATATCTCTAATTGTATGTGTGTGGTGTTTGTGCGTGTGTAAATAAAGCTGTGAGTTCCCCAACCTGTGTCTCAACTCATCTATACCCAATTACAATCCAGTTGCACAACTCATAATACTACAGAGGTAATTTATAAATGTACGTATTTAATGTATATGTATTTATACTGAAAAAAAAAAAGGAAAATTGAATTATTAAATTAATTTTATTAAAATACCTAAGCTTCAACTAGTTTAAAAGTTTAGAGTTTAATGTTTATTTTAATTAAGAAATTATTTAACTAATGCGTTTATTTCATTTGCAGATTTTTTTTTTTATCGTTATTTAATTACAACATGTAAATATTCTACATGTTTTCGATGTACTTATACTTACTATTTCAACTGGTTATACTTCGAGCACAAGCCAAATAATTTATTGATAAAATTACATATTTTTATTCCGTGAATTAACGAATTTTATTCAAAAAGATTAAAGCATGTTAAATGAGTTTACGCTATACAAAAAAAAAATGATCCAATAAAAGTGTCAAGAAAAACTGAGACATCAATTAATCTGATTAAATAATAATTCTATTTCCAATAATACCACCTTTTTTTTATTTTTGCATTAATCATAATTTTGCAAAGATGTATTCAATTAAAAGTAATTAATATCTTACATTATAATGCATTATCTTTCATTATATCTTACATTATAATACATTATCTTTCATTATATCATACATTATAATACATTATCTTTCATTATATCTTACATTATAATACATTATTAACTCATATTCAGTTCGTATTAGTGTATATTACATTATTTTATTTTTGTGTTTTATCTAATCCTCAGTGTCTTGCAGTGCTGGACAGACATCCCATGAGCAGTCTACTAATGGATGGAGGGAAAGGGGCAGCTGCTGTTGCGATGGAGCATCCGTAGGTAGAAGTCTGACTTGGTACCGTGTCCCTGAAGAAGGAGGACAGTGCCTTCCAGCGTGAACTACTCCACATTAGCGTATCGTAAAAGGAGAAAACCCTGAAAATTCCCCTCAGGTAGTCCGAGGCAAGATGCTGAACATCACAAATGTCAACGAGACATCTCGTTATTTGAAACAATGTCTACAACAAAGTCCACAGTGGATTTAACCTCAGTCCTAATGCTCACCAGCGGCACATGTTAGCACTGAGCCACGAGTCGGGAAATTTTGTTTTTACTGAATACAAGCTATCATTACACAAAGCATTGACCTAAGATTGTTTTTATTTGTATTCGAGTTTTTCTTTTCAAATTCCTTTGAAAGAAGATAGTAGTTTATCAGTCATTTACGGATGAATCTGTTTTTGTTTTTTTAAAGCAGATAATTTAGCTCGATAATCTTATTTACAGAAAAAAAGATATAAATAGAAAAAAAAAAAAGAATTTTCATGAAACATCAAGCGTAGAACAAGTTGACTAATTTTGTTATTTATTCTCTTTTTTTGTGATGTTTACGCTTAGGCCAACGATTTTCTTTTTCTTTCAGTTCAACTCTGTTAAATTAAAACACTTGTGATATTAAAAAATCCGATACTATCTTTAAGCAAACTTATTTTAAATTAAAAACATCCATTTAGAATAACAAACGATGAAAAAAAAAGAAAAGTTATTCGATGCACTAGTCATCACAAATAATTTTTTTTTTAAATCAAATGATATGAAATAAAAGTATTTTATTTACTTCACATGTGATAAAAACATAGCTTATAGAAAAGGCAATCATTTTTCTACAAGACCATGATAAAAAACTAAGTTATATTTCTTAAGTATTTTACTATTTCTTTTAACAAGATTTTTATTGTATTTTCAATCATTTTTAAACCATTTTACTATGCATTTAATTTTTAATAGATTTACTGTATATTTCTGAATATATGTCGATTCGTTAATAAGCTGACAATCGTCTTTTCTTCAAAAAAATTTACCCAAACTTTCAATAAAAATTCCAGTAACGTTGATTATTTTTAATTCCTTCTATTAGCTCACACTCTCCCTATATATATATCTTGTTCAAATTTTCAATCGTTCATAAAATGTTTTTTATTCATCCACTCAAGTTAAAATACATTTTTTTGAACTTGTAGTGAATGACATTGGATGTTAATACAGTTTTTCAAATATTAATTCGGTAATTCAATTTAATTCATTAATTTTAGTTTTTTTAGATTTAAGTTGCATATATCTACCAATAGATGGTGCCAGATAAACTTAAAAAACTGAATGAAAATTATTTATAAAGGACTTTCTGCAATATAATGGGAAAAAAAGTAGGAATTGATTTAAATTTTTTTTTTTATATTACTTGTTTATGTATTATTATTACTCCCTCAGCTCATTTTGGTACTTTTCGTTTGCCGACGTCAAATTTCGCCACCAATAGATTTTTCATTTTAGCGAAGACACCATAAACGATCAATATAAGCAATTTCGAAAAACAACTTATTTTCTTAAAAAGAATAACTAATTTCATTTAAAACTATTTGTTTTTTCATAAACATAATAAATATGTACTAAAAAAAATAATGATTTGCTGTATTTAGTAATTTATTGCTTGCGCTAGTCTAACGGAAAAGTCCAAAAAAGTGCGCTAATCTAATATTTTTTGAGAGAATAGCGGATACGTGT
This sequence comes from Caerostris extrusa, assembly GCA_021605095.1. Lineage (NCBI taxonomy): Eukaryota > Metazoa > Arthropoda > Arachnida > Araneae > Araneidae > Caerostris > Caerostris extrusa. Next base: position 113,351 of record BPLR01003646.1, on the reverse strand, counting down.
AAAAGGCGACCCCGTACTTTTAACTTTAGAAAAAGTTTCTAAAAATTCTGGGTTTATACATGGAACTATACAGTAATATTAATAATTCAATAATAATAAAGCTTGTAACCATGCTTCCTCCTACACACTGGCAGCACACTGTGGCGTTCAAAAGAAATGGTCAGTTGGCCTACAGACTCTCACCCCGGAAAAAGTATATTTCGCGCGGGTTTTCGGCTTGGAACGGAGTCCTTCCACGAATCTATAATTATCTGTTTTTAAATGTGTTAAATATTATCTGTTTCTAATTATTATGTATATGTGTGATGTTATGTATGTGATGTAAATAAAGCTGTGAGTTCTACAATCTGTGCCTCAAGTATCTCAAGCCAACCACACCCAGTTACAATCCGGTTGCCCAACCTGCGCACTACAAGCTATTTTTTACGCGTAAATTAAAACGCTTTATTAATTTATTTTATATGTGCACGACACAAAGGCACATTTTTTTTGGGGGGGGGGTATATGAGGCAATTTAATGATTTTCATTTATGAAAAGTCAATTTGCTTGATTTAATTAGTAAATAAGTAGAAATATTTTATTTTGCAACTCACAATAATATCAGAATGGACTGTAGATAAACATCAGTTGCAGAAAGCGTTACATTATAATGTACAGATATACTAACAGTCAAATAAACGAAATGGTGATGTTACAGATCATAATCCAAGCTTTGAATTAATTTATTTCAGATCTGTAAGTTAAAAATAACTGCAGTAGATGAACCAAAACATTGTTCGTCACTTTCCTGCACTTTCAAACTCATCTATTCAAGCAATTTCAACTAGCAATTTAAAGATGTACTTTCTTGGAAAATAGTTGTTTCCTGATTTCACACCTGATTCACTGCAAAGTGGCTAAAGGAAATTGGAAAGAATGCTAGAGGCGAAAATCGTAACTAGTGTAAAGGAATCTATAGACATCAAACAGACAAATTGTTATTTAAAGAGGAAATCATAACTGTCAAGGAAAAGCCCATTCCATTTTAACAAACTGAAAGAAATGTGCCAAAATGCGCCAAAAACAATGCCATAGAGTACTTCTAGTTAAGAATGTTAGAATGTTTCACAGAGAAAGTCACTAAAACAATTTCCACGTAAAATTTTTCAAATGATAAATTAATTTTAGACTAAAAATTGTTGCAAAATAATGCAAATAATAAAAGAAAATGAAGTTGGTTTAAATCTACAATAATAAAATAAGGAATTTCCACGTGGACATGTTATAGTAAATGGTAAAGTCCAAAGCTACTAAATTTGGTACACAAATTTTCAAAAGATATTCACATGCATCTCACGTTCATCAAATGCAAAAGATATTCACGTGCATCTATATCTGTATAGATCTGTACAAATTTAAAAAAATTCAAATTAAATTATTTTTGTTTAAAGTTGAGAGGATTTTAATAATTATTTCCGAATACTATAGTTTCACTTGTGAGTAGTGCACTTTTAATATTGAGTGAAAAAGTAGTGAATATGTTGTGTTACATAGTGAATGTTGCACTTTTTTTCACTTGTGAATATTGAATTTTTAGCATAAAAAATCATTTCACCATTGCATCAGTAGAAAACCAAAATTGATTTTTTTTATGAATTGTTTTTAACAAAACGTAAAGGATTTTTTGACAATTTTTATATAAATTTTACTATTTTTGTTTCCATGTTTACAGAATTTGAAAAAAATTAAATCTTATTGCATGGGGAAAAAGGTCTACCTAATTTCCTTTTTCTTGTGACATGACCAAATTAGTTCTATAGGATGTCATTAAATTTTTCAATACATATTTAAATGGATATACTCACAAAATAACAATAAATCCCACATTTCAACACTCAGTAAAATAGGAATAATATGATAACATACATAATAACATAATTTTGTAACCATGCTTTCTCGTATTGGCGAGAATGCTCCTTCGTGGGGTTCAGGAGAAATGGTCAGTTGGCCTACAGACTCCCACCCGTAGAGGAAATATGTTTCCCCCATCCAGCGCGTACCTGAGTAACTTTATTTTCGGTTTAGAAGTGGAATCCTTCAACTAAATCTATAATTATATGACTTTAAATGTGTTGTAAATACTGTCTGTAGTTAATTGTGTGTAGTGTTAGTGCGCGTGTTAATAAAGCTGTGAGTTTTCAAACCTGTGTCTCAAGTCTCAACTCAACCACACCCTGTTACAATCCAGCTGCACACCCCACTACACTACAATCTGGTGCCCAACGTGGGGCCCGTATCTTCTATCGTAGTCAGTGCTAAAAGCCACCAGATGTCACCTCGCTCGAAATATTTAACCATTTAAAAAATGAAGGTTTGGCTGAATATAAAAAAAAATAATAATTTTTTTTACTTTTTGCTACATCCAGGTAAAAATAGTAATAAATCCAGAGAAAGAAAATGAAATTCTAAATATTATAGCTTTTAAGTTATGCTGGAATATATACCCAAACACGTTTTGGCTTAACATAAATAATAATAATAATATTTTTTTTAACCTTTTTACACACCAGGTATAAAATACCTGGTGTGTATTTATATTATTTTAAGTATTATTAGTATTTTAGGTAAAAATAGTAATAAATCCAGAGAAAAAAAAAATGAAACACTAAATATAGCTTTTAAATTATGCTGGAATATATAAACAAACAGAAATAGTTAACAGTTAAAAAAATAAGGTTTTGATTTAATATAAAAAATAATAATAATATTTTTTTTTTTTTTACTTTTTACTACACACCAGGTAAAAATACTAATAAATCCAGAGAAAAAAAAGGAAATCCTAAATGCTATAGCTTTTAAGTTATGCTGGAATGCATAGACAAACAGGCATTTAGCAATTCATTTTTTACAGATGATAAATCTTCTTTTAATAGCCAAAAACATGTTATATAACACATTGAAAATAAGATTTCTCTTTTTTTCATATAGTTCATTAGATCGAGCATATATATTTTTCAACTGTATAATATGGTGCTGCGGATATGATTATATCGATTATAATATTTATCATATCTATTATAATATTTAACATGCGGAATACTAAGTGAACACACCTATTAAATACCTAGCCTAATACAGTAGCCGTGCCTCGGGTGCCATACATATTGGAACAAACGCCTACAGATAAACTCCGATGAATGATTAAAAAAAAAGACAAAGGTCAATAAATTAAGAACACCTCTATATTAACAGATCATTTCCTAGAGTTCATTTTCTACCTTACAAGTTTGTCAACATCCTACATCCTAATTAGAGGACAATTTTATCAAGCTTTTTTTTTCTAATAAACAGTTTTTAAGTATATTTGCAAAATAAAATTCCTCCTTCTGAGTTTGTTTATTAGATTTTTGCAAAAATAGTTTTTATTATACGCTTTAATTGATTGGATTATTTTTTTTTGTATCAAAAAAGATCAAGAAAGCTAAACAGTACTAAATAGTAATTTGTTTTGTAAAAAATATTCAATCAAATTAAAAAAGGGCAATTAAGCCTACATTTAAATGATTTTTTAAATGTTTGATTTGAAGATAAAGATAGATAAATTTCATGAAAGATGTAACATTGAGTAAAACTAATTTAAATGTTTAATTATAATTTAATTCATAAAAATTCATCGGCAATTATTTTTTTAACAGTTTTAAATTCATAATTGTACCATAATTATTTTAAATTCATAATTTATTTAAATAACCATTTTAATATAATAATTTTTTTAAAATTATAAATATATATTTTTAAAGAACACATTTTTTCCCAAAATTGATCTCCTTTAAAATTAAAAATAATGACTTAAAAGATATTTAAAAAAATTCTAACGTTAGGGTTAGCTGCTTTATGGATCACTCGTTGGGTTACGGAGCAAATACAACTTTGTTCGATACCTGACAAAGCGTAACCAACAATTTTTCGTCTCAGTGCCCGGAATCATAATGATAAATCTGTTGGCCGTTATGTTCTTTCATTGGGTTCAAATGGAAGAGGAAGGGAATCTGAATTCTCTAGATGCCATCAGTCGGGCTTTTCATTGCAAATTGTGATGGACATTGTGAATAAAGTGTAACATAGCCTTAGGTGTAACCTGGTTAAGGCTGAATCTGTTACATGTCCGACCTTTCTAGTGCAATGTTAAGTTAAATTTTAAATTAAAAAATGGTAGGTGAAAACAGGATCATAATCAATACTTGAGATTCAATATTTTCAACACCAAATATGGATTTTTATAAAATAATTTATAATGAAAGTGGCTATGATTAATGTTTGTATTTAGTACATAAATTCTTTAAGACAATTTTTCTCAATTCTTTATTACATATGTAAATTTACATGTAGCAAGTTTCTTAGCAAAGATATCATCAATAACACAATTTGAGAGAGTACCAAACAATAACAATATGATCTAAAACTTCTCCAATTGATTTAATGTGCACGACCAAGTTTTGTTAACGAAAAAAAAAATACAATGCTCGAAATCACGGCCGAGAACCAATTTCGTAGTGCTTTATTTGTTATTACCACTACAACCACGAAATGATTAATGCATGCAGTATTCAGCAAAGCATTGCATGTCCCTGCCGCTGATTGGAATTCATAAGCATTCACGTTTTCTACTTTTCAAGGTCATTGCTATCCGCATCGGAACATCAAAATTGATCTGGATGAAAATCATGTTGACTTGTCAATGGATATCTTTTGAAAGCCCATTAAGTTTCTTGGACCAGGATGGCTTTTTTCCTCGTTGTTGCATGGATAAGTTTCCCTCTAATATAATTAATTTTCTGGTACCGTATTGGGATAAATATCGATGGATATCTTAGAATGATAAATATGCGTGTCCTCCAGGGAAAATAGAGTAATTAATTTTGCTAAATAGTGTTGAGCTATTAGGAGGAAAAATGTCTGAAATATTTAGGATGTTATTCATAAAGCTGTCTGGCGGATCCGTGAAGGAGTTGAGTTGTTTAAAAATAACATGATTAAAAAGCGTAGAAAATAATTCAAAGAGAGTTTATTGGCATAATATTTCACGATATTAATCAAGATTTTTTAATTGGAATTTTTCTAAGAGTTTTTTAATAGACTTATAGAAAGAGCATTGAATCTTTGTTACCTTAACTTGAATTCTCAAAAAATAGTGTATTTTTAAAAAAATGAAATGAATATGAATATCATTGACAATTTTATTACTGTATTTTAAGTAATAGAATTGCCAATGATATTTTGTACAAGTACATTATTTAAAAGCATTTTAAATTTAAAATAAAACCAAATTTACGAGATGATAAACTTCCAAACAACATTTAAAGAAACATACACAGGAAATACTGGACCCACCATAGACGATAAGCAATACATAAAAGGCGCAAAAACGTGCAAAGTTAAGAATAAAATTTTTTATTTATTTTACAAATATTAATTAATTCGACTTGGTGCATTATTTACATAAAATAAAAGCAAATTCAATACCTTTGTGGTGCTTTTTCAGTACACTGAGAAAAATCACATAAAAAAAAAATTAAAGTTTATTAGGCTGTCATGTTTTATTTATTTGTCATGGTAGGTACCTTAAAGGGCCTGATGGCCAGTGACTAAAGCTCTGGGGCCCGATGCCACAGGCATCGGGTTTTCGAGTCCCTGCTTGGTTTGGTTTGTCGCTTTACGATCATTTTGTGCACACTTTAAGCTAATTAGACAGGGAACTACAGTTTAACTGGCATTCCGAATCACTAACAGACATCCGAACCACCACCAGGATTCGAATCCGAAGTCCGAATCAAAGGCCATAGTGCTAGCCAGTTGGCCATGAGGCCGCTCTTGACTTCCGGCGGTGCTATGGATATTTGTAGTGTTCAGAATGCACATTAAATGGTAGGTCTCTGTCTAATATGACTGTACAGCGTTGGATGTAGGGCTAACAACCTTAATCCATAAAAAGAAAACATCTCCTGTCTCGAAATCTGCCAGTAGGCAGACTGCCTTGCCCACAAAATGCTGTTGCGCTAATGAAGACGAAGAAGATGCCTTTAAACGCTCATTTTCGCAAATTTTTTAGCATAGTAATTAAAATTAAATTAATAATATTTATGTACAGTTTGAGAAAATTTTTTTCGCTATCTATAATTTCAAGGAAGTTAAAAAGTTGGACATCCTTGATGTTTAAATATTTATTTTCAAGCGATTTACTTTAATCCAAAAATCTACTTGGCGTTATAATTAATATTAACAAAAACTAAATGAATATTTTAATTACGAATCTGAGAAATCACTAAGAAAGAGTATTACAAGTTCTATCTATTAATTTAGCTAGTGAGGTGAGATGATTTTTGAAGTTAAAATTAGTCACTCTCAATAATATCTTAAGATCGCATGGTAAATTAGCTTGAGTGACAGCGCATAGCGAACGACATATGCAATATTCTCAATGTTGATATATTATCAACTAACTCCCTGGCGCAACAACTCCTTGGTGGGCCAAGGCCATCCGTCTACTGGCAGATTTCGAGACAGGTTTGGTTTGATTTTTTTGCTCTACAGTCAATTTGTGCACATTTTAGGCTAAGTAGACCGAGACCTACAGCTTAAAGTGGATTCCGAACCACTAACAAACATCCATGGCACCGCCAGATTCGAACCTGAAGCCCATGATACCAATGACCAGACGAGATTCGAGGCAGGAGATAGTTTCTTTTTTACAGAGTAGGATTGTCATCCCTACGCTTAATAATCATATTGCAAAGAGATTTACAGTTTAAAGTGGATTCGAACTACTCCAAACATCCATGACACCGCAGGGACTTGAATCCAAAATATGTGGTATCAAGTGCCAGAGCGCAAGTCACTCTGCCATCAGATCCCGTGTTACCTAACTAAGACTTGTAAAAGCTTAGATAGTAAATTTGTTAAGTAATAACCCTTTTTCGTTATTTATAATAAAATATTAAAATATAAATAAAAGCTAGTTAGGTCTTTTTTTTTTTTTTTAGGGAGTAAGAAGGCATTATCGTTTTGCAAAAGAACGCTAACAATCTTTCAGTTGTCAAACAAACTCATGTATTTGAGCAGTATTTAGTATTCTATTGATAAGTAATATAAAAAAAAAACTAAATGTTAAAGAATTCAATTTCTTCATAGATTTTTATATTTAAAAAAAGAACAATGCCCTTTTTTTGTTCAAAAATTCCATCTTTTTATCCAAGTTGCACATGATTGAATATCTTGATTTGTTTTGATCATGAATCGTTGCAACAAGTGTAAAAAAATTTGTTTTTAAATGAATTTTTCCCAATTTCAACACAGGCACTTACATTTTGCAAATGAACTACAAAACTGACGATTTGATGAAATCGAGTTTTTTTATTTATAGAACAAGGACGTTTTTTTATTCAAATAAATAAAATATATGAGGCATAAACATTCAAAAGGGAAAAAAAAAACAGAGTTTTCTTTGACCTGCTCGAATATAGAAATTTGTCATTAGTAGGAGAGAGATGGAAGAAAAAACGCAATAGAATAGTTTTAATATATGAATTTGTATGAATTTTATTATGAATTTGTACCATTTACAATTGGAATTTTCTTTGGCTTAAATATAATGAAAGCCATTTGAGTAAATATGTTTTTTTATTGCAGAAATAGTTGTTATTTTTAGAATTTGTGTTTATTACAATTTATTAAGGAAATAAACATAGTGTATAGTTGAAAGGTAAATATAATTAAATAAAATTACATGGTTAATAATAATATTTCAGCTTGAAAAATTGTTTATTTTAACTGTTGATTGAATTAATAAAAATTTATTTTACTAGAAATATTCAGATATCGTTCTAATTATTAGAATTAATATTTGCGTAATTTAGAGGAATTATTTTTTCAATTTAGAAAACAATATCAATAAGCATCTATTTTAAATTACGCAATTATCTATTTAGTTATTGTTATGTGCTATATTTTTATTTATTTCTATTTAGTGCAGGGGTTTCTAATATTTTAGTTTCTTTGGGCCGCATTTTAAGGAAAATTGCCCTTGCGAGGCGCATCTAGAGGTAAAAACGAATAATGAATACAATACGAAATGAAATTTATAACGATTTGGTTTGTCGCTCTACGGTCATTTTTTGCACATTGTAGGCTAATTAGACTGGGATCTACTATTTAACGTGTATTCCGAACCACTAACAAACATTCAGACACCACCAGGATTCGAACCTGAAGCTTGCGGTATCAATGACCACAGCACTAGCCAATTGGCCCTCAGACCGCACTTATAATGGAGTCCTGTAATTTCTTCATATCAGCAAGCTTTATATTATTCAGTAATAAAAAATAATCATTGTTCCTAAATAATTCAGGAATTAAATACATTTTATTATAAAATCGAACATCTGCAAAAAATTTTGTTACAAAAGAAAATTAATTATATTAGCTTTAAAAATTATGTTTCTTTTTTGTATTTCTAATTGATCACAATTACATTAAAATATTGATAACAGAAACGGCAAGCACAAATATTTAATTTAGTTTACAATGGAAAAATCAAAATAATGTAAATATAGATATAAAGAATTTTTGTAATGCAAAAAAATAAGTTTTACTCCTACATAATAATTTAAATGTTGCGCTGTTGGGAACAGTTAAAACGAGCAATAAAAGATATTAAAAGACGAACACAAACGCGAAAATTTCTTCATTTTATCCCTTTAACAGGGAAAAATCGGAACACGGAAATTTCAACGTTTAATAGGGTAAATTTCTCTGTGTTATTGAAATTTTCCCTATTGATTAACATTTAATATGGAAAATTTCCCTATTAGGAAAATTAAATTAAATAGGGAAAATTTTCCTATTAAATGTTAATTAAAGATGGAAAATTTCAACTTCAATAAGGAAGATGTCAACATTTTTTTGAAAACAATAAAAAAAAAATTATTAATCTTGGCCACTCAAATATTTACAAATTATTAATCGCATTTATATAAATGAAAACAGAAAAGCCTTTGAACTATTATAAATTTAGGTTTAATTTATTTTATTGTTAATGTACTATAAAAATTACAGTTTTTCATTTTTAACTAAAAAACAAATAACTATAATTTTTTAATACATTTTTTATAACTAAGGATGAATTAAAAAATAAATGCAGAGAAAAATGTAAATTTATCAATAACACAATTTATAACTAATATATTATGGCCTTACAAACTTTACTTTACGTCTTATTATTATTACTTCTTGTGAATATTAATAATTTTCTGGTGAAAGCTGACAATTATTAAACTAAAAAATTCGAAAACAAATTTTAATACCAAAAATTTAATTTTTTAATTAAAAATTAGCTATTATTTTTTGTGATTTTTGGCTTCACAACGGACAAAAAAAATTATTGAATTGATTAAAAAAATTGGATTTCTATAGGTTTTAAGTTAAAGTTTCAATTTATTTTCAATACGTTTACGTTTCAATTAATATGTTTTAAATTTTTTCGTACTTATTTATGTTGTGGATATCATCAACTTAATAAATTAGTTATAAAAGAATAAATTGTCTTTTTGTGCTCTTAAATAAATAAAATTAATAAATAATAATAAAATTGTCTTTTGTGCTGTAATTCTTTCTTATTTTTTAAAAAAAAAACCTATTAAAATAATAAAATGTTGAAATTTTATTAACATTTAATAAAAAAAAAAATTTCCCTATTAATTTTTAATAAAAATTTTTTCCTAATAAATTAACATTTAATAAGAAAATTTTCCCTATTAAATGTTGAATAGTTTTCCTTTTTTCCCGAATTTTTCCCTATTAAAATGATAAAATGTTGCGTTTGTGTTCGTCTTTTATAAAGCAGTCTTAAAATGTCAAATGTCTTAATGATTTTGCAGTTTAACAAACAAAATTTTTTACAACCAGAAAGTTCTGCTCTGATAACTACGAACTGCCTAAACCATTAAATGCTAAAAAAGGCTAATGGAGAATATCGGCTTGCTGATGACTTTGAAAGTGATAACCTAAAAAAAGTAGCTAACTGGAAACTAAAATGTTAACATCGCACCTGACCAATAAAAGCTGTTGATAATGAAAAAACCAATTTGTTTAACAAAAAACAGACTTTAGAATTTTACAATATTGATTTGAAAACATTAAACTGCTTACAAATAACTAACATATTTTATTTTCTAGCATTTATACTGTTACAATTGAACCGATTAATATTTAAAATATTTCTCTTACAATTATTTAAATATTTCTGTATATAAATTTACTTACAAATAATTAATATATACAACAATTAACGTAACAAATAATTAACATATATAATAGTAAATATAACATATAATTAACATATATTATTAACATATAATATTTAAAATGTTTCTCTCACTACTATTTTTAATATTTTTATATATAAATTTACTTACAAATAATTAAAATATATTTATATATATCATTTATACTGCTGCAATTAAACCGATTAATATTTAAAATTTTTCTCTTACTATTGTTTTAATATTTCTGCATATAAATTTATTTATAAATAATTAATGTATATAATAGTTAACATAAAAAATAATTAACATATATTATTATATAACATTTATACTGTTACAATTAAACCGATTAATATTTAAAATGTTTCTCTCACTGCTATTTTAATATTTCTGTATATAAATTTACTTACAAATAATTAATACATATAATAATTAACATAAAAAATAATTAACATGCATTATTATATAACATTTATATTGTTACAAATAAACCGATTAATAATTAAAATATTTCTCTTACTACTATTTTAATATTTCTGCATATAAATTTACTTACAAGAATTATTACAATCAAATTGTTTATTAAAGCGTTAGTTCTTGTTTATGCGTGACTACGATGAATTATTGTTATTGGTTTTATGAAATTTAAAATATGAAAAAAATAAAGAAAATTAGAATAGAAGTTTTTAGTTCAGTTACAGATTTTATTGTTTAATAAAATTTTAAATTGAAAAAAAATTTAAAATAACCAAATTGCAAGTAATAACTGAAACAACGGAAAAAATGCATTTATGTTAGCCAATTTATTAATGAATGTTTTCAATTTCAAATAACAAATAATTACTTGAATTTTAAATAATAATAAATAATTAAATTGTAAATAAAAGGAATGACAGAGTAAATTGCCATAAATAGACTAAAATTGCCATAAATAGACTGTTACTTGATACCTATGCTTTACGAAAATAACAAACAATAACAAACAAACAATACCTAAAATTGATAATAATAAAACAACAACCACATAGATACTAATAACAAACAATACCTTAAATTAAATAAAAAAAACCTTTTTATCAGTGTAAACATTATAGTTGCGTCGTTTTCAGTAAAATTAATCAGTAAAACTCAACTTAATACAATTTATTTTATCAAACAATGAATGAAAATAATAACTGTTTAATAACGTTTAAATAACATTAAACAGTGTTATTAAACAGTTAAAACATAAAAAACTGTGTTATATAACGCTATTTAAAACGATAAAAATATTTAAATATATTTAAAAATATTTATATATATTTAATATACTTATATTAATTAATATATTTATATTTAAAAATAGTTAAATTTAATAACATTATTTCAAATGATTAAAAATAGTCAAAGTTAGTTACTAATAGTTAATAAAAATAGTTACAAAGTATTTATTGTATTATTTGTATTTTTATATTATATTATTTATTATATTGTATTTTTCTAAATATTTGTAATCCTTTTATTTATTTACAGTGTTTGAGCAAATAATATGCATAATAACCACTAGGTTACTTTTTAGAATAACTAAATTTAAAAATAAATTTAACGTTGCCATTAAAATTAAAATTATGTGACATTTTTTAAAGTTTTATTTGTTCTTTTTTTGAAATGAAATTTAAATAATGAAACTTTTTAATTTATCTTTTGGCAAAATTAATATATTAAAATACTATTTTCCTTAAACTACATTCTGAAATAATAATAATAAAAAAAGAAAACATTCAAAACTCGTTAAAATAAATATGTTTATTTTTGCATCTGTTTTTATTTCGTAATATAATCCATTCTAGAAGAACTGTAGAAGTTCAAATAACAACGATATTCTCCTCCACATTTTACATTGATTTCCATTTTATATTATACTGTATTTTATATTATATTATTAATTATACTGCAGTTTTTGTATTTTGTCTAAATATTTGTAATGATTTTATTTATTTACAGTGTTTGAGCTAGTAATATGCATAACAACCATTAGGTTACTTTAGAATAACTAAAACTAAAAATAAATTTAACGTTGCCATTAAAATTGAAGCTACGGGAAATTTTTTAAATTAATATTTTTTAATGAAATTTAAATAATAAAACTTTTAATTTATCTTTTGGCAAAATTAATATATTAAAATACTATTTTCCTTAAACTACATTCTGAAATAATAATAATAATAAAAGATTCAAAACTCGTTAAAATAAATATGTTTATTTTTGCATCTGTTTTTATTTCGTAATATAATCCATTCTAGAAGAACTGTAGAAGTTCAAATAACAACGATATTCGAATCCTCCACATTTTACATTGATTTCCATTTTATATTATACTGTATTTTATATTATATTATTAATTATACTGCAGTTTTTGTATTTTGTCTAAATATTTGTAATGATTTTATTTATTTACAGTGTTTGAGCTTAGTAATATGCATAACAACCATTAGGTTACTTTTAGAATAACTAAAACTAAAAATAAATTTAACGTTGCCATTAAAATTGAAGTTACGGGAAATTTTTAAATTAATATTTTTAATGAAATTTAAATAATAAAACTTTTTAATTTATCTTTTGGCAAAATTAATATATTAAAATACTATTTTCCTTAAAATACATTCTGAAATAATAATAATTATAATAATAAAAAGAAAAACATTCGAAACTCGTTAAAATATATATGTTTATTTTTGCATCTGTTTTTATTTCGTAATATAATCCATTCCAGAAGAACTGTAGAAGTTCAAATAACAACGATATTCGAATCCTCCATTTTCCGTTGACCCAACCTGCCTTGAACAGTTAAGGTCACGAGCAATGTGTATGTAGTTGAACGTGAAAGGATTAAGTGCGTAGAACTCTCATTGTTTTAGCATGCAACAATTACTGAATGGCCTAAAGGATGAATAATTATTTTTGGAAAAAACGTTGCACGTTTTTATTTAAAGTAAAACGATTGTATTTTGAAACTGTATTTACATTAGGATATGATTTACTATTCGAAGAATACACGCAATTTGAAACAATTGTAAAAATTTGTTTTCAGACTTTTATAATTTACGTATATTACGAAGAACTTTATGTAGAATTTAATAACATATTTGTAATTTGAAACATAACATAAATAATGAAAATTAAAAGAATTTTTAAAAAAGTGATAGTTTTCCATTTACTAATTTCGTGTTATTTTTTTTTATCAAGGTCATTTTTTGAAGATCATTTTGAGGTCATTAATCGCTATAACAGCAGTTTGGTTTGGTTTGTCGCTCGACGGTCATTTTGAGCACACTTTGGCTAATTAGACCGAAACCTACAGTTTAAAAGGGATTCGAACCACTCACAAACATCCATGCCCCCGCCAGGATTCGAACTTGAATCCTGTGGTAAAAAAGGCCAAGCACTAGTCAATTGTCCATCAGGCCGCTAAACAGGTAGAATATCAGAGATGTAACAGAATCAGACTTAAATAATACTTTCAAGAAAATTTATCAATAAACATTTGGAAAAATAAAACTTAAAATAAAATAAATGAAATTCCAAAATATAATTAGTTATTCAATTATATTTTGGAATTTCATTTATTTTAAAATAAAATTAGTTTTATTTTTTACTAATAAGAATTTGAAATAAAAAAAAAATTGAATTAATTTCAGAACAAAGGAAAATGAATTGACTTTATTTAATATTTTTTACTTTTTATTTTGTTGATTTGAATTCATCATCATCATCAATAGTACATCAGTCCCATTGGTGGGCCAAAGCCTGTCTGGCTGATTTCTAGAGACAGGCGCTCGTTTTCTTTTATGGGGTAGGGTTCGTCAGCCCTACGCCCAACGATCGACAGTCATATTATTCCGGGACCTACGATTTAAAGTGGATTCCGAATTCTGTGGTACCGAGTGCCAGAGCGCTAGCCACTCGGCCATGAAGAACGCCAGATTTGAATTATCAAAGTATAATGCAACTGGTAAAAGAAATATTCAAACCACAATATCGTAAAAATGTTTAGCCTGAATGGCCGAGTGACTAGCGCGACGGTACCAAACCAAACCTTCAGGTTCGAGTCCCCGCGTTGGCTGATTTTGAGAGTGGTGATGTTTTCCACTTTTAAACCGTAGGTCCCGGCCTAACAGGATCGAGAGTCATATTATTACGGGACCTACGATTTAAAGTGGCTTATCTTCAAATCTCTGGCACCCCCAGGGTACGCTAGTCAGTAACGTCTGTGCAGCGCTGATTTAAATTAATCAAAGATAATGCAATTGTTTGCCAGCTGCATTAGGAAAAATAATATCATAAAATGAAATTTTTGTATTTAACATAAATGCTTTATAATCCTCACAGTGTTATTAAATGCCTGAGATTAATTACACATGCAAAAACGAAAATATTTTCTATAATATATTTTAAGACTTCAACAATAACTCATTTTAAAGTGCATATTCTTTCAATTAGTTGTTGTTGTAATAATATTACAGAATGTTACCACACAATAAATAAAAAGTCGTTAAAATTACATTACGGTTGCTGAGAATCAAAATTTTCCAATTAAAAAAATTTTTTTGACTAAAGCATTCTTCATTTAAATTGTATCACAAGTCGAGTTCATTTCAATTATACCAACCAACGCAGTTTAGCATTACAATAATTTCTTCCTACTCATTATTTATCTGATGTTCTTTTACAAACTTATAACAAAAGAGAAATGCAGTTAATGAACTTTTATTCTATATAATTAATGAGTGTTATAACCATATCTTAACCAACCGTGACAGGATCATATAATGATATATTCGTGGTTAATTTGAATACTATTTATGAATAATTTTTTTCTTTCTAATGCGGCTAGCAAACACTTAGACAGTTTGGTCTTGGATGCCTTAAGGCAAGCGCTGCACAGACATTACTCACTTGGCATTACCCAGGGGGCGCGTGTAACTTGAAGATAAGCCACGGACGCGGAGTCACAATGCCCCTGCAACGCTCTACTATCCTATTAGACCGGGACCTACGGTTTAAAGTGGATTCCGAACCCCTACAAACATCCATGATACCGCCGGGATTCGAACCCGAAACCTGTGGTACCGAGCGCCAGAGCTCAAACCACTCGGCCATTCAGGCCCCCTGTTTATGAATAATAGACTTTTTAATAAATGATTGTTTGTTTGAATTTATTAAGAATTTTTTTTTACAACCTCAATGTTTACTCTTCTCATTCATTATTTCAGTTATATTGAAATGTTTGTTACAAATTGAGCTGAATAGTATCGTCATGAACAGTACTATGAGAATTCATTTCACGGATGGACACGCTAATACGCGGTCATCCGACGACAAATCTTCTTTATACGCGTGTTTTCAGGCTGACTGCGTTATTTTCGACGGTAAAGGGATCAACAATTAAAAAGAACGCCAATTGTGTTTATATTGAAACACAATTAAAATATTGTTTTGTAATTGTCGTAATCCTCCAATAAAGATTTCATTTTCACGGTTTTTTTTCTTTTTCGGTCCGGTAAAAATTACTTTCATTGCATAATTGTTGTCTTTTTCCTTATAATCTAATTAAAAATACAATATTGTAATAAACTTATTTTTAGAGAATACTGTTGTATCTGATTTGAATTAAAAATACTTTAAAGTAATGTATTAGAGAGCCCGAAGGCCGAGGACTGGCTGGCTTTCGGTTCCACATGCTTCTGGTTCGAGTTCTTGTGATGCCATGGAAGTTTGTAGTGGTTCGGAATCTACTTTTACCCCTAGGTCCCGGTCTAATATGACTGTTGGGAGTAGAGCTGACAGCCCTACCCTAAAAAAAAGAAAATATCATGTTTCGGAATCTGGCAGAAGCTCTTGGCCCACCATGAGGCTGTCGACCCATTAAAGAAGCAGAATATATAATACTAATTTATTAGAACACATTTCTATTTGAACGCAACACAATTGAATATATATAATTTAAGAAGTTTCAGACAATTATTAGAAAAATAAGAAGTTTATCACTAAAAATATACTAAAATGCTGTTCAAATGTATTTCTATATGCCTACTAAAAAGTAAAATTTTTATATATTTTCTATAAGAGTTTTTTAACCTTATATCCACCTTATTTTGGACCCCGTTATAATGAAGTATAATGCATTAATATTTCAAGTCATTGTTGTTTTAAATTTTTTCTATTTTCTTTAACAGCGTTTCGACCATATATCCACCTTATGTTAGACGTTATGACTGGGTATAATGTTTTAATATTTTCAGTCGTTGTTTTAAATTTCATTATTCATCTTTAAAATTCCTATAAATCCTTTAAAAACTTAAGAAAAATAATAAAAAACAATATATAGCAAAAACATTAAGCGTGTCATTTTTATCAGTTTCAAATAATTATAAATGAATGTTTGAATTTTTGGTGGAATAATAAGTCAATTATTATTAATTTAACTCAATGAAATTTGTTTAGTTGAAAATCAAATACACTATAAATTTTATGCATGAAATATAACTACTATTATATCAGAACATAAATAGCACATTTATCATATAACAGAATGCAATAACATTTATTCTCTATTATCTTTTGATGACACTAGTTACGAAATCATAATAACTTCAATAAATATTATAAAGAGTAGCATTGTATAAAAAGTCAGAATTTTAACTCGGGTTGTAATGATATTCATAATAATATCATTAAATATAATGTTCAATAATTCACAGTCCTAAATACACTTAATACTTTTCAAATAATTATACTTTACTTTTCAAATAATTACTTTTTCAAATAATTATGCTTTAATAAAAATATTTTTATTTAACTTGCACCCTTAATAATAATAAAAAAGTTAAAATTTTATGGTCCATCACAAAATATTTTTTAGATAATGCAATAATTAATTTTTTTTTTTTTTATTTTGTAAAAATAAACAAATAACGAATGTATTTCTGCTGCATTTCTGCTGCATTTCTGCCTTTATAATAGTCAACGTGCTCGTCATTCAAAAAGAACATTTTCAAAAGAGATAAAAGAACACAAAGACAAAATACAATTAAATTCATTTAGAACGAAAACAATTAAACTAATTCTCTTAATAGTTATTCAATAAACGCATTAAAACTTATAAATTGTTCATCAAAACGTTTTGTCCTTGAAATAATCCACCATTTAATCTGTATTGATACCATTAACCTAAATATTGCACAATGCATCATCTTTAAATATCGAGAAAAGAGGAATCACATAATCTTTCAAGCACATTAGTACCACAAAACAATGGAAAACGAAAAATATCATAAAAATAGGCACTTATATAAGTCCTTAACAAAATAATGACAGATCACAAACGTTAATAATATAAAATTTTTTATTCTGTCGCAAACTGCGCTACTATAAAAGGCAACCTTCAAAAGAGTTCACGAACTTCTTTTACCCCTCGGCAATATCATCGTTATTATGAAAAATGATGCGATATCATTTTCACGGCTGTTATAGGACATCACAATTATCGTAATTTACTTACACAACGCCCAAAGTGATGTGGGAAAAAAAAAAAATTGCTGGGTTATCATTCAAGTTGATTGTATGTTCATGCCTTTACATTTTCATTTTATTTACAGATGTTCTAAATTAAGTTCATCTTATTCCTAGTATAACTATTAGGTTAATCAATATATAAAAACACTTTATTGAAATTCAATAATTGTAACCGTATTTCCGTACTTAATCTTGAATTAATAAAAAATATTAGCGGTGTACAAGTGATTCTTTAAATATTCAGCAGCCAATTAAAATTACTAGTTGTTTATCAATATGTTAAATTAAATTTTTCAGTTTTTGGAAAAAATTTCAAAATATATCGGCCATTTTTCTTTTTTGTATATAAAAAAAAAAAATATAAATCTTGATGAAAGTTTCTAACTTAAATCTTTAATTTATTCTATATATAATTTCAAGAAAAATTATAGGCTTGATATTCCATAACGAAATACTATTTTTCTTGTAAAAAATTATAATGCAGTTTAGTTTATTTGTAGTATCTAACAATCTGTAAAATGTAAATAAAAAAAAAAAAAAACAGAATAATTTATACTGTCTGAACTTTTATTGAAATAAAAAAAAAAAAATATGAATTGAAGAATTAATTGAAGTTTACATGAAAATGAAAATTATTTTTCAATTCGAACTAATTTATGTAAATAACTAAGAAAATCATACATAGTATTACATAGTTATTCATATCTTAAACTTATTCTGTTGTTTGTTTGAATAAAAATTATTTAAATGTAAAATTTTCATAAGAAATTTCGCAAAATCTTAGTGTTAATTTTTTATAAATATATCTATATCTAATTTATTGTAACTAATTTTAATTAGTACAAATGCATTAATCATTATTAAAGTAATCTTATTTAAATGAAAAAAAAAATATTTCCTTTTTTTCAAGATCAATAATATACACACATAAAATAATGCATATATTTTCTTAAATAAGAGTTAAAAAAAAAAAACTGTAAGAACCTATATTCACCAAAAATAAGGATTAATTCGTCATATTTTTAAATTATCAAATATATGCATTAAATGTTTTCTATATTATTATTAAATATATTTTTATATTTTTTTCAACTCAAGTTTACTTAAATTTAACATTTTTATACGTTAACAAATTAAAATATTTTACTTTTAGTTTTGGATCTATGAAATAATTCTCAAATACGTAATTTTCCACAAATTTAAATCATTACCAATTTTGATAATAATAAAAGCAACTTAATTTAAATAAAAATACTTTTTTTCTTTTTCTAATCATTGCATAAATGTTTCTTTTTAAAGAATGAGATAAAAAATAAATTCCGAATCTAAATTTAAAAATTACGGTGTCCTGAATTTTTGAATTATTGAATTCAAATTATTATTATAGTTTTGTTTTTATAGTTTTTGAATTATTATAATATGAAGAAAAATAAAGATGGACGCTAATTTAATGAAGATTTCAATACGAAGGAAAAGGGTTAGGAGTTTATTTCATATCTCTCATTTAAAAATTCTTATGGTTTAGCCTTTTGATCACAGAAAAATAATTTTCTACATCAAAGATTTTCCCAATATACAGTGTCCAAAAAGTACGACCAATTTTCAATTTAAAATTCCCGGGGATTATAGAATTTCAATTTTTGCTTTTTTTAGGTTGCTGGCACTAACACTGCCTTGACATCTGTGTGAAATTTGATGTCAAAATATTCATTAGTGTTTGAGTTATGCTTGGCTTTGTGAGACGCTAAAACTGATTACGGTGATTTTTGAAATGTCAGAATTAATTGAGAAAAGAACTTGCATTAAATTTTGTTTGCGGAAACATATAGAATGTTGCAGAAGACATTCAGTGAGCATTTCTATATCGGAAAGAAATGTTTAGAAGTGTTATAAGCAGTTCAAAGAAGGCAGAGAACTCGTTGAAGAAGAAGAGCCCTCTGGTCGACCATCAAACTCAATCAATGAAGATCACGTCCAAAAAATTAAAGATTTGGCGCTTGCAAACCATCGATTTACAATTAGAGACCTTGCTGATGATGTTAGAAATTCGAAAGGATCGGTCAATTCCATTTGGTCCTCAAACGCGTCAAATCTCGATTGGTACCGAAAACACTGAATGAGCCAGCTCACAATGCACTGATTCTTCGTGACTTTTACGCCAAAAATGAAATCCTTATCATCCTATAACCACCGTATTCACACAATGCGACTTCTGGCTATTCCCTAAACTCAAAAGACCACTCCGGGGACTCCGTTTTGAGTCGATTGAAGAGACTCAACGTGAAAAGACGCGCGCTTTGAAGGCCATCCCTGCAGATGACTTTTTAGCATGCATTGTGGATTGGAAAAAGTTGGCATAAGTGCATTGTGTCCGGAGGTGATTACTTTGAAGGCGATGAAATAAATTTGGAAGAATACATAAAGGGTTTTCGAAAAAAATATAAATTGGTCTTAATTTTTGGCAAAGTAGTACTAGTAGAAAAATTAAACAATAAATAAATATACAATAGGCGGTAGTCATTAAAAATGACTTTAAAAATTTCGTTAGGTATTTATGAAGATTTTGTATATTAAAGTAAATTATTTTAAGATGAGCATACCAACAATGCTACCCCATGAAAAAAAAATCATTGACATTCATAGTAACGACTGTGAAAACACTGCCAGTCGAATAGACTGGCATACGATGGCGTAATATGTTTACTAAATTTATAATGATAAATCCCGATTCATATATTTTGTGGAGTCTATTACAAATTTTAAATATTTAAATTAAAATAACATAAAAATTAAAAAATTGTCTTACTTTTTGGGCACAGTAGTACAAAACTCTTCAAATTATTTGTCACTGTCTTAACAATAAGGAAACAAATAAAGATGGACGACAATTTAATGAAGATTTCAATGCGAGGAAAAAAGATTTGTTTCGTTTTATCTATTCTAACCCCTTCATACCACTTGGTTCGTATTTCCGTGTTCAATCGAGCTAAGTATTCAAGGATGCGAAACGATCCGATTGGATATTCAGAAACATTCTTATTCAGCTTGATCAGAGAAATGTTTTGAAAAACTCTTTGGATCGCAAAGTTAAAGTATCTGAACTAATGAGGAATAAAAAAAAAATTGTAAGTTTTTATTCATTAACTTCGAAAACAAGCATTGAATGATCAGTTGTATAATGTGTTTTCAAATACACTGTATGAAGAGAGCAGTATAAAATATATTTTAGTGCAATGATATAATAATATTTTTTCATAATATTTTGGGTAATATATATATGCACTTTGATTTTAATTATTTACATTGCCTAAGTATTGTCAAATTTTGAATAAATGTTGCATGATTTTTGGATATTAAAAAGCGTAGGGAAAAAATAAAAGATAAAATAATCAAAAAATTGGTTTTTTTTTTTTTTTCTCCTCAATTATCAATTAAAAGATATAAAATCTTTTGTAGTTCCAAATTCTAATTGATAATAACTTAACTACAGTTCAGATTTTAAATTTAATTTGATTGTCTTTATTAGAACAAATTAAAATAATTTATTTACAATTTGATATTAAACTATCAATTCTGCAATTTCGTAGATTTTTAATTAAAACTATCAGAGAAATAAAAATGTGAAATCTTATTAAAGCGAATTTGTTAAAATTAAAGTTAATTTTCTGCAATTTCGTAGATTTTTAATTAAAACTATCAGAGAAATAAAAATGGAAATTTCAGTAAATTTACACTAAAATTTGTAAATTATAAATTTAATAATTGTAGAGATTAATAAATGCATAAACTTTTAAATGGATCAATTTTAACTAGTAAATGAATCAATTTTATTCTTTTAAACCTAAACAACCAAACGAAAATGATAATTTTAATAATTTAAATTATTATCGTGGATCAAGAGGCATAAGTGTATAAAAAAAGAATATTTATGTTTATATAAATGTTTTTGTTGTTTTCGAATGTCATGCACTTTGTTTTGACATCATTCGCCATTAGAATGGAAGAGATTTAGCTGATTCAAGATTCTGATTACTCAGAGTACGTCTTAGGAAATTTGCAGCAATGTGCCTAGATTTTACCACTACAATTTTTAACTACCATCCTCAGTATAACATCACCCACAGACCAAAGAAAAGATTTTTCTTGCCTACTGATTTACCATGCGCATTTCTGAAAAAGGAACGGCTACTTTCGATAGTTGGGTTTTAAATTTGATTGCCCTATCATACCAGATTACACAGGCGTCAGTTTATGTAAATTAATCACATTATTTTATACGCCTTATCCATTTATGGATACATATTCCAAATAGCTTTGGCAACATTCTGCATAATTGCCCAGAAGGTACTAATTATTTATGGCGAAGAAACGCCAAGATGGCAATTATACTCCAGTTCTAAACAGAGAGCTTTGATATTATGGTCGTGGTTCAGAGGCAATGTAGAACATTTCGAATTATTAATGGCTTAGAAGAAAACCTCGGGCCATCAACAAAAGCTACATCTTTTGCCCACAGAGTACTCAAATTATGTCAAATTGATGCGAGTTCTTCAGTAATACGGTTTTATGATAAAAACATGTTTACATCATTCCACATATTAGCTTAGAATATTAATGGTTTAATTCAGTTTTTGCTAAATCTGTTGAAGATATATTTAAACCTGGAAGACTGAAACATATCAGTAAATGAGGGGAAAAAAAAAATAAAAAAAATTTACGCTTTATTTCGAAAATTGAAACATTGTATTTATTTTTAATGGGAGAAATATCATAGGAATTATCGCTGAATTAATTTTTAGCGTGTTGTGCCCTTTTTTAATTTTAATGATAATATATTTCTTCTAAAACTGGAACATTTTGGCAGTTAAGTTTTCAGTTTTAGAAACCGGAAATTATTTTTAAAATGTATTTTTATTTTCTGTGATTTTAGGTTCATTTGACTTTGGCTTCGTTTACTTATCTTAAAATTTCAGAACGAATTATGAAATCTTAAAATTTCAGAAATTGAACACATTAAATACGTTTTGCTTTGAGTAATTCTAATATGAATTTTCGCGATTTGCTTCAAGTTTTAATGTAGAGTTATACAGAAAAAATATATGGAAAATACATAGAATTTTCTGCTAAAGATTCAAATTTTATGCTTTTTGAAAAATTTGCACGTGATTACTATATAGATTTATAAGGTTATTTTCTTTCCAATAAACTTTACTTTTATTAATAAACTTAAGTTCTTTTACATAAACCTGGAAGTACTTAAAGATGTAAAGCTCTCGTTTTCATTCAAATCAACTAAAACCATTCAGAAAAGTTAGACAATTTATGAAACAATTATACGAACTACATTGTCATCACAGGGGCCTGATGGCCGATACGCTCTGGCGTTCGGTACCACAGGTATCGTTCAAAGTCTTTGCTATGGGTGTTTGTAGTGGTTCGAAATCCACTTTAAGCCGTAGGTCCCGGTCCTAATAGGATCGTAAAAAACACTGCGGGGGCATTGTTACTACTACGCGTCCGTGGCTTATCATCAAGTTACACGCGCCCCCTGGGTAACGCAAAGTGAGTAACATCGGTGCAGCCATTATGGCGAAGATCATGGTCTGTTTGTCAGCTGCATTAGAAGAAAAAAAAAAAAATTGTTATGATATGAAAACACTTGATTTCCAATGTTAGACATTTAGATTTCATTTCATTTTGCACTATAACAAGAATCTATTCAATAGATTCAGAGTTACCAAGTGAACAGCAATCCACACATTTACTCCAATTTGGAAAGAATGTCCAAAATGATATCCCAGACCTTGCTGATAACGGATTTTTTTTTTTTATTTATTTATTTTTTTTTTTTTTGCATGTCTTCGACAACTAATTATACAGCTTTGGTGTTGCTTGGTGTGGTTTGTCTCTCTACGGAAATTTTTTGCACAGTTTAGGCTAATTAGACCTGGATCTACAGTTTAATGTGGATTACGAAGCACTCACAAACATCCATGCCATCGCCAGAATTCGAACCTGAAGCCAGTGGTACCAAAAATCAGAGCGCTAGCCAATAAGCCATCAGATCGCACTCAGATGTTGCAGTTTGGTATTATTTAACTTTCGAGCCAAACTCCAAAACAATAGATTAGTTTCGTCTTAATTATAAAAGAAGACAAGATTTCTAACTAAAAATATCATAAAAAATATATAATTTTTTTCCTTCAAAATTAGATATCTTAAATAAGATAATCTTAAAACTAATAACTATAAGAACTAGAACATAACAGGAATTTTCTTAAAATAGTTGGTAATTTGCATTAAATTTTTCTCCGATTTTCTTTAAAATTACTCTTTTTCCATAAGCTCGTTGGAATAGCTGCGCATCCAAAACAAAGAAAATATATGCTTTGCGTTAAATAAACAAATATATAAATTATTTATGAGCTTTTTAAAAATATATCATAAAACAAAACATTTAAAAAAACCCTATTATGTTTTGAAGTAAGAAATAAAATAATTGGAACGGACGAAAAGAATACCTTACAACAATAACTTCTTTTCTTTCAGAATAAATGAGTGTACCTAAATGGAAAAAAAAAAAATGGCTTATCGGATAGAGGATCAGAGGCAAAAAAAGAAAAACATTTCAGAAAGTTTTATGGCAACGAACCAGGCATTGCTAAAAGCGCATTTTTTGAGATTTAATACCGCATTCTATCTTTATAACAAAAACAAACTTGAAGAAGCGTTGTTAAAGAAGGATGGAAAGAATTTAGTATAAAGAACATATATTTTAGAGAAGAACATTAGTGAGAATATTATGTGGCAATCTGTGCACGCAATCTTTTTGTGCAAAAGGAATATATATTTTGTTTCGCATAATTCAAAAACTTTTCGCCTTTTTTATCTTAAAATATATTTATTCGAAATGTTATACATATCACGTTTTTAAAATCTACATAAATATATATTATTTTTATTTTAATGTATAAAAATCGCTATTTCTTTAAAAGCTTTTTCTCTTATAAACAGAGCTACATTGTCAGTTTTTTAAAGTAAAATTTAAGTTACTTATGACCTTTCAATTACAATACTTTTTCGAGAAAAGCAAAAAATTAATTAGATAAAAATATAAATGGCATCAAAATATCATATATTTTATTTTGTATATGAATTTTTATTAAAATACTTTAATAAAAATTCATATAAAAATAATAAATTATAATAATAATTAATAATAATAATAATAAATAATAATAATAATAATTATTATTATTATAAATTATAAAATAAATTATTAATTAATTAAATAAGAAAAAAACAAGTAATATAAAAAAAAAAATTTTAGAGTCAATTCCTATTTTTTTTCACTATTTTGCAGAAAGTCCTTTATAAATAATTTTCATTCATTTCTTAAAATTTATCTGGCGCCATCTATTAGTAGATATATGCAACTTAAATCTAAAATTTTTTTAATTA
Source organism: Caerostris extrusa (assembly GCA_021605095.1). Lineage (NCBI taxonomy): Eukaryota > Metazoa > Arthropoda > Arachnida > Araneae > Araneidae > Caerostris > Caerostris extrusa. The sequence continues at coordinate 88,037 of BPLR01003646.1, read as the reverse complement.
ATTATTTAAATTTAATTACTAAATTAATATTTGAAAAAAGTGTATTGACATCAAGTGTCATCCACTACAAGTTAAAAAATAACGTATTTGAATTTGAGTGGATTAATAAAAAGTATTTTATAAACGATTGAAAATTTGAACAAGATATATATATATATAGGAGAGTGTGAGCTAATAGAAAGAATTGAATAAATTTTAAAATTAATTATTAAAAAATTAATTATTTAATTAAATTAATAATAATTTTTTAATAATTTACTAATTTAAAAATAATTTATTTATTATAAAAATATGAATTATTATAATAATTATACTTAGAATAATTTTAATAGTTTAAATAAAAATTTATTATTTTAAATTATATAAATAGAATTAAATATACTAGAAGCCATACGTTTAAGTATCATTAATTAAATTTTTTTAAATATTTTAAAAGGCAGATGTTTTCATAATTTTTTTTTAATTGCATGGCGTTGGGTGATTTAATACATATTGAAATTTCATTTATTAAAAAAATAATATTTATGCTAATTTAAGAAATACTTGAGGCAGTTTTAAAAATTTATAAATTAGTTGTTATTATTGTACCTAAAAATATGTTTATTTTTTTTATGTTTTTATTTTAAAAATTATTAATTATTAAATTATTAATTAAAAAAATTGTTTATTCTTTATTTTTGTTTCTTTTATTTATGTTTATTTTACTACAACTATATTTGCTTATTTTCTTTCAATTTTGTGAATTTATTTAACGACATAATTTTGAAAATTTTAATTTACCCGATTTTTTAATATTTAAAAATTTCGTAAAGACATAAAAATATCTTTTCATGCCTTAGTATTAAGTCGCTTTGTGTGGTCAGTGTTATTTTTTTAAAAGAAAGTTTTTCCATAAAACTCACTGAAATTAATTCGTAATAAACAAATAAAATATTCATAATAAAATTAAAAAAACAATGCATATATATTTTTCAAACATAATTTCTTTTTAAATTCTGCTGAAATAAAGGAATATCACGAGTATCTCGAGAAGGTTAGCTGCATTTTCTTAGAAATTTTTTTTATCTCATTTGATTTCCAATATTAATACTAAAATATTAAAATTTATTGAAATTTTTATAAGAATTAACAATTCTTTTTCGAGTGCTATAAACTTCTAATTACTGATGCATGAATTTTACTTGACTTAATTTTTTTAGTTAAATTCTTTGTTTCGGATCATTACAGATACTTACAAGGTTTTTTAATTGTGCCTAATTTTTTCATGGAATATAATAGTTCATTTTTTAAAAAAAAAAAAATGGAAAGGTGGAAACATTTATTATTTAAGGTAATTAATAAATTTTCTCTCAGAATATTAATTTTTTTAAAGTTTTTATTCCTAATAGCAATGCAGTTCTTCTATAATTCATATGGTGGTGGCATGGATGTTCATGATCGTGTGTGAATGGTTCACGATCCACGTTAAACTGTAGATCCCAGTCTAATTAGCCTAAAGTGTGCACAAGATGACCGCAGAGTTACAAGCCAAACCAATCTATAATTAATATACACTCAGTAACAAAATTAAGCTCGTGGAATAAAAGGTTTATTCCCCGAAGTCAATATGAATTGGAGATTTGGTTTGATTTGTCACTCTACGATCATTTTGTGCATACTTTAGGCTAATTAGACCGGGACCTACATTTTAAAGTGGATCTGAATTGGAGAGGTTTGCACCATTCTTAGCGGAGTTAGATGGAATTATGCAAATGTGTTATATAACAGATAATCATGGTGTCATGTCGAGAATCAGGCACAAAAGGCAGCATTGTGAAGGCTTATAGGAATTACACATAACTGCTGCTAAAAAATGTTTAGAACTCTTGTACGTTATGTTTTCAAGACAAGCTTCCAGAAGACGAATGGAAGTTTCTGAACTTTGGCATGCTGTCTGACGCATTAATCAAACACAAATGTTGCAAGGGCCTGAATGGCCGAGTGTTTAGCGCTCTGGCGCTCGGTGCCACAGGTTTCGGGTTCGAGTCCCGGCGGTGCCAGGGGTGTTTGTAGTTGTTCAGAATCCCCTTTAAACCGTAGGTCCCGGTCTAATAGATCGTAGAGCATTGTCTTAAGGTTTAGTCAATCTTCAGCCCTCTTGGTTCCTCGCTAAAGTGAAGCTGCATATTTAGTCATGAAACAGCCCTGGCCCGGTCTTCTGACCTGGTGTAGGCGGTCCTGCACCAGCGTGATTAACAACAACAACAAATATTGCACTTTCTTCTGCGTTCATAATTTGGTGATTTGAAACAATTCCTAACCAGCCAAACTACTGTCCGAAGACCTGGAACCAGTCGTCCAAAGGTTAAAATCCACACTGAAGATCGATGTATTGCTGTTACAACAAAGTGGAATCAAAGAGCTACAGTGACATAAAGTATGGTTGCCCCTTTCATTGTTATGAAAAATATCTGCCCATAACCGTACGTCGACGGCTACATATGAATGGACTCATGCCTGAGTACATCGAATTTGTGTTTCTCCATCCGTTCCATTCAGAGGGGCACGATTAAAATGGTGTCGGCAACATGTCAATTGGGCTGTCTTATTGGGGTAGTTATGTTCACGGATGATTGTCAATTTGTCTTTCAAACAGTTGGCAAGCATGTAAAAGTGTGAAAAGAAGATGACACACGTAATCGGCCCCAAAACATCATCGAACATTATGTATTCTGAGATGGAATCATTATGGTGCGGGCAGGAATTTCTTAGGGATATCGCATACGACTGCACATCTTTATAGAAAGTCTAAATGTTTAAAAATTTACAAGTGTTACATTCATCAATAGTCTGTTATTCATGTAATGTACGTAATCAATATTAAAAATACGGAAGGATGGATTGCGGTGAAATAATGTATTACGTTGAACATTATTTGCTTTCAAATTTTTTTTTTTTTTTAAGTTCAAGTTGCAATATTCGCTTTTAATTTACAAATTTTGCTAAAGTTATTATGTCATGTTGAAGTGCAATGCAGATCTACCTCCTAATAACGTTCTATACGACGGTCTACAGTTTTCGGCATGAACTCTCACTGCTATCCTAATCTTCGTTCGGTTGGCCTGCATATATATTGCAATAAAATGCTGGTGTCTTGCTTCAATAATAAGGTACTGATCTAATGAACATCTACATCGCATTAGGATTTTCGAACAGCCAAACTGCCCTCTTTGTGATTTGGAAAATTAATGAACCAAGATCATCTCCATCGTTGCTTGGCACTTTTATGGCGAATCTGAGAAGAAGAGAGATACTGGCAAGCTAGAGAACCCTTGAAAATGACTTTGGTCAACTTTGTTGAACTCTTATGTGTGCATTTTCTTTTTATACTGTATTTTTCCCCTTTTGCCATTGTAAAAAATTATGCCATGCTATTTACAAAAGCTGGCAAAAACGTTTATTATTTGCTAACGAAAAAGTTATTTTTACCAATAAATGTATTATATATTAAGATGTTTTCAAAAATAGTTAGATTTTGATATATGTTAAAGTTTACAGGAAAAAAAAAAAATGTTAGCACGTGTAATTTGTTACAGCATGTAATTTTTAAACTCAAAATCCTCAAAAATTAATTATGCATTCAAATGTGCTTTTTAAATGGTGGATTAAAAATAAAAAAAATGAAAAAAAATTCTGACTTTCAAATTATTTTTCTTTTTTGCAAAATTAAAAAAAGTATGTTTATACAGACCTAAATGTTTATTATTTCTTCATTTTCTTTATAATCTAAACTAATTTTAAATCCTATTAATATCATAAAATAATATAATCTAGGAGTTTTTCAGTTTTTTTAAGTACTATTTTTTCAGTTTTATATGCACATTTTTTATATATTTGAAGCAAAAATATAAGAACACTTAGCTAATTAAGAAGAATTGAATTTCAAAATTCAAAATATTGTTATTATTTTACGAATATAATTTTAGATTTGTTTATTTCTATATTGTTGCTGTATATTTAAAACCCATTTGCAAGTAAATATCTTTCACCTCAAAATATAATTTTGTTCTTTTTAAAGTAATTTCTAAATCATTATAATATATCATAAATAAATTCTATGATACTTAAATTTCACAAATTATTGAAATTATTGTATTATAAACTTTAACCATTTTCTAATTCATAAACAAACCAGTAATATTAGCTTAAGAAATTATCACAAAATGTATTTAAAATTTAAAGGCTAGAAAATTTATTTATAAAGAATAGTCAACAAGCAAATTAAAAAAGTTAGGTTATTATTTAAATAAATAAAATATATAGGAACAGAATTTTTATCACGTTTTTTTGATAATTTTTTTCCGATACAAAATTAAAAAATACATTTTTAAAATTTGCCAAAAAAGTTATTTATGATTTTATAATAATTTAAATTCATTCTCTTTATAATTGCATAGTCGATGAGATTTTTAAAATGAAATCGTTTATAAAGTATTGATGAATAAAATATTTCTTTTCAAAAAATCAATGAAACTGTCCAAAAATATTGTTTTATGATAGACAGAAAAGTAAAAAAATTAAATTTTTAAAATTTGCAGAACGTACAATGATTTTCTAGTATTTTATTTTATTGTTTTATTATTTTACAATTTATTTATAATAATTTATAATAATTATATGTTTATTAGATGATTTTATATTTATTATATTTTTAATTCATTTATAATTTTATTTAATTTAGCTTTATAAATGCATATGATGAGATTTTTTGTAATGAAATCGCTTAAAATGAAGAATAAAATTTTCTTTTCAAAATAAATGAAACTGTCGAATTCTTTTTTATGATAGACAGAAAAGTAATTAAAAAATGCAAACTAAAATTTTGCAAAAATATTGAGAATTTTAATAATTTTAATTTATTCAGTAATTGCATATTTGATGATATTTTTGAAATGAAATCGTTTAAAAATGCAGAATAAAATATTTCTTTTAAAAATTTGCAAAACAGAAAGTTAAAAAACGCACAATATAATTTGCATAATTTATAATAATTTTAATTCCTTCTCTTTTATAATTGCATTCGATGAGATTTTTGTAATGAAATCATTTGCATTGTAGAATAAAATACTTCTTTTCCCAAAATTAATGAAACTATCCAAAAAATATTATTTTATGATATAAAATATTTCAATTCAAAAAATTTGAAAAAGTTATATAATTTGTAATTTATATTCAAAAAAATAATAAAAAACAATAAAAGAAAAGAAGATATAAAAAATAATAAAATATAAATAAAATAATAAAATATAAATAAAATAATAAAATATTATAAATAATAATAATAAATAAAATAATAATAAAACCCTAAAAATTCAGAAGATGAAATATTTTGAGAATAAAATATTTTCTATTCAAAAATCAATGAAACTATCCAAAATATTTTTTTATGATAAGCAGAAAAGTAAATTTAAACAATGCACAAATTATGCTGGTAAAATATTTAAAATATAGTTAAAACTTACCATCGATATCCAATCCATTATAACTGGTATAATTAGTCACTGCAGATGAACCAGTCCAGATTGCGTTTCTCCAAAAACCTCTCTCTCTCTGGGATTCTCACTTTTCCGCTGCTGCTCGAAAAATTCTTTCAGCAAACGATTCCGCAACCGAAAAAATATGAGTGAATCGTCTGCCGCGCCGAGGTAGCAGACGTCACCCCGGAGCGAGTCTCTTCTCCAGCGAATAGGAATCAACCTTGGCAATGACCGAATTTCGAACATATGATGTCGGAAGGGTTGCACTGCCTCCCCGTTGCAGCCCTGGGGGATCGAACGCGCGGTTTTTGATCTCAATTTGAGGCAATTTTCGACACACACTCCGAAAAGTTCCACCATTTTTATTTTTTTATTCTTATTTTGTTCTTCACGCTTCATAGAATACAGTCATGTTCGAATTAGATCGTTAGGTAATAATAAGAAAGGGGAGAAAAAGAATTTTCTTTGGTTAACTTTTCTCAATTTCGCCTTTTCTTTGTTCTAAAGAACAATGCGAACCAGCACTTTTGTTGAGCACATGTTGTTCTTTGCTTGCTTTCGTCCACACAGTGTTGCTTTAATTGCTAATTATAACAAAGAAAAGGCAGTTTTGGTAACTAACTGCCTGGAAAAAGATTTAAAAGCCGGTTGTCACGGAAGAACATTAATTTTCGTTTCTGTTAAGAGTGTGTTCTGTTATTTATTGTCTCGTTAAATGGGAAATTATAAAAATTTAATTTGAATAAGTATTTCTTTTTTGCTCATTAAAATTCCTCTTGTGGTTTGAATTAGCTCTTAATTCATATTATTATTGTTATTGTTTTTTATAATTTAAATAAATATCATCTTTGCCCATTTTTTCTATTACATCTTTTTTTTTAACATATTCTTTTTTTAAAATATTAATTTAACTTTTTAAAAGTTAGTTAAAATCTTTTGTTTCTGCATTAAAAAATAATTCATTTTAAAAGTGAAATTTAAAAAAAAATTATTTCGTAATTTAAAATTAATTTATCAATTTAAATTTTACATACTGAATAAAATTGTTATGATAAAATTGTTATGAAATAAGTGAAGGGAAAAAAAGAGTTTCGTTTGGGATTTTCCTTAATTTTCCCCTTCTTTAGTCTACGATAGGGAAGAACAGGTCGCGAGCCATAGGTACATTCTGTAACATGGCTGCACAAAAGATAAAAAAAAAAAAATCTTGAAAAATACCTAACACATGTCAATTTAATTTCTTTATATATTGTAAAAATTAATAATGTAGTATTAATTATGTAGTATTATTCATATTATTATTATTATTTAGTTATAATTTAAATAAATATTGCTTTTGATAATTTTTTTCTATTACATCATTTTTTAACATATTCTTTTAAATATACTTTTATATGTATTCTTTTTCATAATGTTTATTTAAATGTTGGCTAAATCATTTTGTTTCTGCATTGAAAATAATCCACTTTAAAAGAAAAATTAAAAAAAAAAAAAAAAAAAAAATTGTTTCGTAATTTAAAAAGTTATATATTTGCATATTATATGTATTATACAATTCATATTTATATAAGATTTCTATAATAATAAGTGATGGGAAAAATAATTTTCGTTTGTGACTTTCCCTTAATTTTTTCCCTTTTTTGGTATACGATAGGAAAGCACAGGTCGCGAGCTACATGTACATTCTGTAACATGGCAAAGAAAAAAATAATCTTGAAAGAATATCTAGCTCATCTAAATTTAATTTCTTTATATGTAATAAAAATTAATAATGTAGTACAATAAAAAAGCAAATAAGCAATTAGGTGCATCATATTATATTAATTTAATAAAGCCAAGATGTACGTTCTGTAACATGGCAGCACAAAGATAAAAAAATCTTGGAAAAATATCTAACACATGTAAATTTAATTTCTTTACATATAATAAAATTGAATAATGTAGTATAATAAAAAAGCAAATAAGCAATTTAGTGCGTCATATTACATTAATTTAATAAATGTTTTACTAATGATTCTTTTTTTTTTATAATATTTATTTAACTTTTTAAAGTTGGACTAAATTCTTTTGTTTCTGCATTAAAAATAATTCATTTTAAAAGGGAAACTAAAAAAAAAAATTATTTCGTAACTTAAAAGTTTTATATTTACATACTATATGTATTATACAGTTCATATTTGAATAAGATCATTATGATAATAAACAGAGAGAAATAAAATAAATAATTTCCCTTAATTTTTCCCCTTTTGATCTACGATGGGAAAGCACAGGTCGCTAGCTACATGTACATTCTGTAACATGGCAGCACAAAGATAAAACATCTTGAAAAATACAAACACTTGCAAATTTAATTTTTTTATTTATAGCAAAATTAATAATGTAGTATAATAAATAGCATATAAACAATTTAATGCATCATATTACATTAATTTAATAAATGTTTTGCTATTGATTCGATTTCAAAGGTTTATATTTTTGGAATTTGTCGATATTCATGTTTAACAATGTCTGTATACAAAAAATGTGTTAATGCAAATAGTCATACGCATTTTAATATATTATTTAGCAACAACCACATCTATAGTAGGATAGCGTGGAATGGTAAACATGTTTTAATGGCGTGAACGAGTGAATCTATTGCTTATTAGAGTTGGTAGTTAGATATACGCTGCTCAAAGCTGCTTTGAAAGAAAAAGTATAATAACTAAAGTGGATTTCTTTTCATTTAGTATTTTTTTTTTTATAAAATCATACACTATAAAATGAATGATTAAAAATTAAAATTTTTAATTGCAATTAAAATCTCTTAAATGACATTTCCTCCTCTGTGACTCCACTCTTTTGAATTCGTCCGATTTGTTCGCTTGCCAATTTTCCACATTCGATGGTTGGACTGTATTTTATTTAGTGTAATTTAAAAAAGAATAGTTTTTGTAATAAATGTAGTAGAGATAAAAAAAACTACTTAAATTAAGCCGTACATCCAGGCTAACACACTATTGACAAATGATCTGATCTAAAAAAAAAAAGATATATTGTTAATAAAAAAATAAATTAAATTAAACAATAAAAATAGAAAACATTGAATAAAATTTTTTTCTAATACTTAAATGGATACTGGTAGGGTTTACATTAAAATAAATCTTAATGGTTTATATTAAAATAAATCTGATCATGTTTCCTGCTTTCAAAATAAAATAGACATGTGAATTCCAAACTAACTATATACACTGAATTGCTTTTTAAGCTTGAGTTTTTATCTTTTTTTTTTTTTATTTCTTCAGTACTGTTTGGCTTCATGGTCAATTGGCCAGCTCTCTGTTTTCTGGTACCACAGGCTTCAAATTCGAATTCTGGCTGTGGCATGGTTGTAATGGTTCGGAATCCACGTGAAACTGTAGCTCCTGGTCTAATTAGCCTAAAGTGTAAATAAAATGACCGTAAAGCGACAAACCAAATCGAATCGAATCAGTGTTGTTTAAATTGCTAATTACAGTGAAGGTAAGGTTAGATTAACAGTGCAAAAAGTAGAAAATCGTTTGCTACGGCAGAAAGTTAATTTACCATTTCTTTGACTTGTACTCTGAATACTCGTTTAATAGCATAATTATAGAAATTTAATTTTTTCTAAAGCTCCCAAATAGTAGTTAGAATTATTTAGCATAATATTTGAATGGATATAACTTTTAACTTCATTTTTTTCAATCCGTTAAACAATAATTATCTTATAGCATTGCTAAAAATTATTAAATATTTAGACTATTTTAAAAATGCTCCATGTTTTAATCTTTATTATTTTGAAAATAAGTTCTTTTCAGATAGATTCCTTCAAAAACATTCAATTAAGGCCATATTAAATAAATTAACTTTATCCATATCAATCAAATTCAAATCCTTTTTTTTCTAATTAGCGTTCATTTTTCAACCGAAATTAACAAGATTGAACATGTGAAAACATGATAAAACAGGTAACATGATCCATCGATGGTTAGACTATACTAGTTGAACTAATCACTAGTTTAGTTTAACGCAAAAGTAAACATTTTAAGTGTCAAGTAAGTGTCAGTGTAAAATATTTTTTATTCAATGTTTTCTTTTTCAATTCCTTCTATTAGCTCACACTCTCCCTATATATATCTTGTTCAAATTTTCAATCGTTCATAAAGTACTTTTTATTCATCCACTCAAGTTCAAGTACATTTTTTTAAACTTGTAGTGGATGACATTGGATGTTAATACAGTTTTTCAAATATTAATTCATTCATTAAATTTAATTAATTAACTTTAGTTCTTTTTAGGTTTAAGTTGCATATATCTACCAATAGATGGCGCCAGATTAACTTAAAAAAAAGTAATGAAAATTATTTATAAAGGACTTTCTGCAATATAGTGAAATAAAAGTAGGAATTGACTTTAAAAATTTTTTTTTATATTGCTTGTTTATTGTGGATTAGTAGATCAAATTATTTGTCAATAGATGTTAGCCTATATGTAGAGTTCTAATTTACGTAATTTTTTTATTTCTATTATATTTATTACCCAAAAATATATCATTTTAAAATTACATTAAATAAATATATAATTCTATTACCAATCGTGTGGAAAATTGGCAAGAGGGCAAAATCGAGCGAGTTCAAAAAGAGTTTAGCGTTTAAGACCAGGAAATGTCATTTAGAAGGAATTTTAATTGCAATAAAAAAAAATTTAATTTTAAATAATTAAACTTTTCAGATTGCCTGATGTTAGAGTAAAACTACATGGAAAAATCCACACTAGCTATTCTACTTTCAAAGTAGCTTTGTGCAATGTGTATCTGACTAGCACCCCTAGTAAGTAATCAATTCATCAATTTTCAGGCAGCATCTTGAAGTTCGCTAAAAGTAAAAGACTTATTATAATTTTGGTTTTGAAATCATCAGAAATATCGAAAGGAACAAGTAATATTTAAAAAAAACCTTTTTTAAATCAGTTCCTACTTTTTTTTTCACTCTATTGCAGAAAGTCCTTTATAAATAATTTTCATTCACTTTTTTTCAAGTTTATCTGACGCCATCTATTGGAAGATATATGCAACTTAAATCTAAAAAAAACTAAGATTAATTAATTAAATTTAATTACTGAATTAATATTTGAAAAAACTGTATTACCATCAAGTGTCATCCACTACAAGTTAAAAAAAAACGTATTTGAACGTGAGTGGATGAATAAAAAGTATTTTATGAACGATTGAAAATTTGAACAAGATATATATAGGAGAGTGTGAGCTAATAGCAGGAATTGAATAAATTGATGGTCGGTGGGTTTATTGAAATGAGATGATAACATTGTTGGTTCGGGTCTGTAATAACCAAATTAATGATAGTATCTTACTGATGACCAAGTTATTGTCTCTATTATGAAGTATTTTAATAATTTTATATGCTTTGCCCTTATAGTCGATAGAGAAACAAACAGAATGCCAGTAATGTGTTTTCAGCTGAGAAATGTAACTACCAAGTTTGGTAGAAAGTCGCGTGAAAGTTGAGATCGAGCTTGATGCAAAAGTTTGCATCAAGTTCGTTTTTATTTTAAAAGTTTTTTACATTGGGAATTTCACCACGGAAGTATTGGGTGGCAGGGCCGGATTTTCCTATAGGCTAACTAGACTGAAGCCTAGGGCCTCAAGATCAAGAGAGGCCTACATTCAAATTGTTAGCAAAATTAGAATTACACTATTCTAAAAACAGTAAACACTAAAACACTGAATCGAAAATAAGGAGAAATTCTACACATAAGACTAATAAACAAACAAATTTAAATTTAATTTTAATAAATAAATTAATCTGAATTTTTGCTTTAATCTTCAATGTATTGAATATATTTAATTTAATTTGATAGAAATTATGATAATTTTTATTGCATATTTTATTTTCGTAGGGCAAAAATTTTTATTATTTGAATTTTGTTTCTTTGTAAATGTTGCGTGTTATATTTGATTAGTTGTTGTTACAAGTACTATAAATGGTGCTGAGAATAAAAGGTCCAAAAAAGTGTTCTTGACTTTTTTTATTTATCATCTGGGACACTTTTTTATAAAGATTAGTACCAATCACAACATGTTATTTAACATATTGATATATATCGCAGTAATGATGTATTTTATTATCTGTCATGTAATTTACAAACTTAAAAATGGGAGGTGAAAGGAGTGGAATAGCCTAGGGCCTCTTTTCATTTAAATTTGGCCCTGTTGGGTGGTGAGGGGATTTCATAGTTTTTCTTATTGTTAAGTAGATCATAGGACATTAATTAAATTGTTATTAAAAATCCAGTTGATCAGAGTTTTAGAAGAAGAAGAAGAATTCCAGAATGGGATAATGAGAATTAAAATCTCCGAGAATAAGGCAAGTAGATGGAAGTTGTTGATAAATTTCATCCAGTCCTTTTCATCCATTGCCAGTTGTGAAGTGAAGAGGTTCTTGGAAGAATAGATGTTGACTATTGCAAAAGATTTATGCGGAATATGTAGTGTAATGGCTTCTTCAAATGAACAATGGAACAAAAAGTAAATACGCAATGGAGCTGTTGCATCTAAATAGCATCAAATCAATTCATCGTCTTTTACCTATCAATAGAAAAGAAGAAGTACTAATTTCCAGATTTCGCACCAAAACATATCCTTCTACAGCCAGACTCCATAGATTTGGATTAACGTCTTCTCCAATGTGCTCACGATGCAAAAACCCCGAAACCGAAGAACACATTCTATTCCAATGTACTAAATATGATGCACAAAGAGAAAAAAACTTAAACAAGCTTTTTGGATATAAAGTCCTCTCCTATTCTTGGTTATTTGATATGAGCGATGAACCGTATTACAAAACAGTTACACTAATTAATTTTCTACGAAAAATTGCGTAGTTGTTAGTTTTATTTTTCATTGCGATTTTCCGAGTATACTAACATTACAGTATTATTTCGTGACAGAAGTACTGCACGACACCTCATTTCGGACCCTTCCATTTCATAATTTTAGAATCAGTTGAAGTTCACTGATTATTTGAAAATCTGTTTTCATTAGTATTTTTTCTTTTTCCATTTATTAATTCTTTTCCACTGATTTCTTCTCGAGAGTAACTGGATAAATTGAGATAAAGCAGCTAACGCGAGCATAAATCTCAAAATCGCGTCAAGTCAAGTGTAATGGCTTGAATGAGGAAGATTGACTTAATCAAAAACAATGCTGGGAATACTGAAATCGATTGTAAATTAAAGCCCTTTTTTTCGTGTAATATCTGAGCTATCAGTTCTATAAATTAGTTTACCAGGTAAGTCGTAAAACTGATCTTCGGAATTAAGGTAAGTTTTTGATGTTACTTATCCCACTTGGTAGATATCTAATCTAGACCAAGCCCACGAACCCGCATGGATTCATAGTTGAAGGGGAAGGAAGCAGCTTCCGTTGTGAAGGAGCACCCGTAGGTAGAAGTCTGACTTTTGCTCCGTGATGCTCTACAGTCATATGAGACCGGGACCTATGGCTTAAAGGGGATTCCGGTAACCCCTACAAACATCCATGGCACAGCCGGGACTCGAACCCGAAACCTGTGGTACCGAGCGCCAGAGAGCTAGCCACTCGACCATTTAGGCCCAGGAATGGTTTTTTGTATTGTAAAACTGACACGGAAGAAAAAAATTGAAGAATAAAGAATCTCGTATATTCTCGGCTCGTATACTATGCGTTTCATTGTAACATTTTAAAAATTGTATTGAACAGAAAAAGAAAAATTTATAAGAAATTTAATAAAAATTTAATGAATCAAAAGGAGCCTCACTCTGGAATGATAGTTAAGTCAAATGAGAGGTAGAAAAGATGAAAATTGGATACCATGTTCTATTAATTATGTCACTGAGCTATCGAAATCTTATAAGACCTGGAATCCCAGTTTTGAGTTTTATTTTTTTCTTTTATCTCAGAGGAATTGGAGTGGTAACTGTAGGAGAAGAGTTTTTTATTGCTTGACTTAGGGAGGCGAGATTTGTTATATTTTCGGTGAGCGTTTTAAGGGATTCCTGGAAAATGGAGGCCTGTGCCTGACAGATTTCTTCAACAAATTGTTGAGTTTCCATGTCTTTCTGTTGTAATAATTTTGTAATTTCATCCTTTGTAATATATAGTAGAACCTCTGTAAGTCGAACTTCAAGGGAGACGCCAAATAATTCGAGTTATAGAGTTTTCGACTTATGGAGGATTTCGACTTACGCTGATTTTTGTAAGGATATATGACTTGTGGAGGTTTAGATTCTTTCTACCTTATTTTGAGTTAGGTAAAATAAATAAAAATTCAAGTTACAGAGGTAATAAACATGTTTATTTGCAACTTAAAAGTTATATTATGTACTACAATAAAAAATCAAATAATTCCAAAACAACCTTAAAATTAAAATATATTATGTATTAAAAATGCAAAGTCAATTATTTATTTGCTTTAGACAATTCGATCGTTCTCCAGCTATCGCTAGAGTTCAAATGAAATCAATAGCAATAATAAGAATTATAAGAATAAGAATATTTCATAGAATTGGTTATTCTATTTCCTGTATACTCATGCATTGTTTTCTAAGAAACAATGACATGTATCGTCGGCAAATCTTTAAAGTTGGTAACTTATTTTACTTCGAGCTATAGAGGTAATTAGTTTCAAATGATCGAATTTTAAAGGCTGTAAAAATGGGTTGTAAAATCGAACATTGCTATTGTTCGAGATAACGAGGTCCAATTTTTTTCAAGTTACGGAGGAAAATGTATACCAAAATGGCTTGTGGGGATTGACTAATTATTTCGACATATAGAGGGTTGAAATTTCGAGTAATGAAGGTTTTGGGACTTGAAGGGAAGGGAACAAAAATTTTTTCGAGTTGTGGAGGTTTTCGACTTATTGAGGTTCTACTGTAATTAGATGTAGTGTTAGCTTTTTTACTTTAGAGGAAAAAGATACTTCCTTCGGATTGTTATAATAAAGTCTGTCGATTTTCCATAAAGAAAGTCGATTAGAAATTTTCTTTGAGGGCAGAGGCTTTGTTCCTCCGCAATTGACACATTTGGGAATTTGGGCTGAGCACGAGTCTATGGAATGTTGGACACTGCACAGACAACTGAATTTTTTCAATTTGCAATTGGATGAGTATTGGAATGATATTTTTTGATGATGAAGTTTATCGTAAAACAACTAATTTTTTTGTGTTAGCCCTAATCTAAAATATTCCGGCAAGATTGTTCCTAAAATTGTGATTAATAGGAGATTTGGAAGGGTAGATGTTATTCTTTTCATGCAAATCGCCGAAGTTCTTGTCACGGAGAAGTTGCTATCTTCATCCAATTCCATTGTATGGTCTGCAAGTGAAATGTTTGTCGAGATATCGTGAAGTAGAAATCTGGTGGAGATCTTTACAGTGAAAAAAGATGCATTGATTGGAACGCCCATGTTTTCCTAAATATCTGGCGGTATCTGAATGGCCGATGGCTTGGCCCACAGTACAACAGATTTTGGGTTTCTAGTCCCGGCAGAACCATGGATGTTTGCAGTGGTTCGGAATCCACTTTAAACTGTAGGTCCCGGTCTGTTTAGCCTAAAGGATAAGATGAACGTAGAGCGACAAACCAAAACTGGCGGTATCAAAATTAGTGGATAAGATTAGCTTCCTTGTCTAAGATAAGTTATATAGTTAATGTGCTTCAAAGTAGTTACTATTGACGTTATGTTATCTTTGAGTATTCTTGTAATCTTTGAATGTGCTTTCAGTATTTCGCTACTTGGAACCTCAAGTACAACAAGAAAGACATTAGCGCCATTTGATGTGCAGTTTCTAAATTTGAAAGGATGTCACGATGAGATATGAAATTATAGTCTGTATCGGAGGTGTAATCCATAAGATTATTGCTTGTATAGTTGTCATCCATTGTCTCTTATTCAACTTGGTAGACGGCAACATCTAGAGCAAGTCAAAGAACCATGTGGTTTCAATGGAAGGTAAGGGAAAGGACGAGCAGATTCTTTTGTATTGGAGGACCCGTAGATAGAAGTCTGACTTGGCTCCATGAGACTGAAAGAAAGAGGGCAGTGCCTTCCAGAAGGACTTTTAGGGGATCTATCCCTCATTTGCGTATTGTATGGGAGAAAATCAGAAAACTCCCACCAGGTAAGTTCGCCTAACTAGTCAAAATAATGCTGAACATCCCAAATGCCATCGAGACTCCTCGTTTTTTGAGTCTACAATAAAGCTGACAGTGAAGTGAAACTCTGACTTAATGAACACCAGTGATGGCGCGTTGCCACTGAACCACGAGTCGGCATACCAAACACTAAAAGCGCACACTCAAAAGTGTAGGGCCTTCTTAAATTACACGAATTTACTAACGGTAACGTTCAATAAGGAATTAAAACAGAAATTTAATACAAATACGGGTGGCTTACCTGAAGTGGAAATTAAATTAAAAAGAAACAAAAGCTATTCAACCAGGGAAATTTGACACAATCAAATGCATCACATCAATCAAATTTTCCATCAAATGGATAAATTCAACGCTCAACCTAGTTTTTGGAAAAGACGAATAAGATGTAATGGCGAATATGCAAACTAAGATGATTTCTCGCTAGAGAAATATCCAAATGTAGTAATGCCATTTAATTTTGGAATTTATTAACTAAACAAAAAATATTTAATTCTAAAAGATACAGTAATGACATTTTAATTAATGTTTTTATTTTACTCGGATTATTTTGAGGAAAAAAAAAACAGCATTAATTCTATAAAATTTATAGAGTGAATAGCAAAATAAAGTTTTAACCTTAAAAATTTATCAAATAAATTGTTCCACTAATAAAACAAAGATAAATGTTTTAAAATGCAGCGTTTTTTTTCCGCTGTGTTAGCAAAAAAAAAAAAAATTTTTTTTTTTCCAACAAAATAATTGAGTGAAATAAGAGTAATTGATCGTTATTTTATCTATCAGTATTTTTAAGTAAAACATTTTGTTTCAAATTACAGTGATTGGATATCACTATTTCAAAACAATTGATACATGTAAAATTTAAAATATTATTTTATATTATTTAAATATTAAATTAATAATATTGCATATTTGAGATAGTAAATGAAAATATTTAATTATTTAAGATATTAAATTAATATTATTAATATTTAAAATACTAATAAATTATATTTATATTATTAAATTTGTTAACATATTAAAGTCTCGCGTATATTTACAAATTTTTAACTTTAAAAAAGAACACATACACTAAATGCATATGTTCACAAATATATTTTAAATATATTATTAAATTATACGTTTTAAAAATTATTGAGTCAATAAATGTTAGCATATGAAATTTGTACAGTTCAATATACAGTCAAAACGGGGACCTGAATTGCCCAGTTGCTAGCGCTCAGGCGCTCGGTACCACAGGTTTCGGGTTCGAGTCCCGGCGGTGCCAGGGATGTTTGTAGTGGTTTGGAATCCACTTTAAACCGTAGTTCCCGGTCTCGTTGGATCGTAGAGCGTTGCGGAGGTAAGGTTACTCCGTGGGCTTATCTTCAAGTTACACGCGCCCCCTGGGTAATGCAAAGTGAGTAACGTCTGTGCAGCGCTTGCCTTAAGGCATACAAGACCAAGCTGTCTAAGTATTTGCCAGCTGCATTAGAAAAAACTATATAGTCAAAACTATCTTTGTACGGAGAATAGGGACCGCGTAAAAGAAATCGCACAAAAAAATATCTTGAAATTTCATAAGTAGCTATATTATTTGCATCACATTAAATATTATGTGGTAAATAAGAAACATAAAAAATTCCCACATAGAAAAATATGTAAATCAAAACCTCACGATGGAGCACTACCTAACATCTAATAACATTCGTGATAATGGGTTTGTTTGCTTTGTCCTTCTACGTTCATTTTTTGCACCCTTTGTGCTGATTACACCGGGACCTACTGTTTAAAGTGGATTCCGACTCACTCACAAACATCCATGCTACTGCCAGGGATTCGAACCTGAAGCACTAAAGGCTAGAACGCTAGCCAATTTGCCATCAGGCCACTGGTGATAATGGGATGATATAGTATAATATACGGAGGGCCATCTGTTGGATTTGATTTTAATTTGCATGTTATTTTGACAGTCATCTGTTGTTTCCTTTTACAATTATATCTTTAAATTAATTTTTATTCATAATATGTATTTGATGGATTTTTTTTTACATATCTGAAAAAAAAAAAAAAAGGTTGACTGTATAAGTTTTTTTTCCTTTCAACGCTAGGTACCTTGACTATTCTACATTTCATGAATACGGTGAAATCAGTAGCTGACTGGATCAAAGGTTCCTTAAATAGATCCTCAAAGTGCCATAATAGCATTTACATGACACGCACAATTGTATTACTGCAAGTGTAGAATGACTATCCCGAGACATAATGCTCTTGAGCCAATTTTCTTTCTCGTACCCAATGGAGACCTAAAGATTTTTTTTTTTTTGTGCTTGCTTTACCCGGCGTATACACGGGAGTTTATCTCTACTCTATACAATTTGTCTCTACTCTTGGGTTTTCGAACTGGGATCCTTCAGACCAGACTGCCGTAAGTTCGAGTTTTCTATAGTAGTCACGTAGTGTTTCAAGTGGCCATCCTCTAACTTACTGGTCGTGGGTGATGGTGCTTAACTTCAGTGACCGAAGGGTCGGAGGTATTTCAGCATGGTATGTTCATTTCTTCATATACATTTTTTAAGAATTTTAAAATTTAACCCCATTCAAAGTATTTACTAGAGATCATAGAGTGAACGTGAGTTGTAAGTTTGATATTTTCTCATTAGAGCATGGAAGTTTTAAGTACTGTGTAGCGCCTGTCATAAACCAAACATTCAACCACAGCCTAGTATTTTAAACATAAAATTTATTGTGCAACATAATTGACGTGCGTTGTCTACAAAGCAGCATTCTCTATATGGGGCCATAGCACGACTGCCACACCGTAACAGGAATGCGTCTGCGGCTTGATGGCCAATTGGCTAGCGCTCTGGCCGTTGGTACCACAGGCTTCAGGTTCGAATATTTCAAGATTGTGAGTGGCTCAGAATCCACTTTAAACTGTAGGTTCCAGTCTAATTATCCCAGAGTGTGCACAAAATGACCGTAGATAAACAAACCAAAACCAAACCTCTCTCTCTGGTTCACACCCAAACCGAGACACTCTCTGTTTAACTGCAAGGGGATTGATGACAGCAATTGTTCTCCAAAACGCACACTAGAAACTTGTTTCGGCAATAACTCATGTCATAACCCCTGTGTACTTAGCGCTTCGCCAGTCAGTACAACCGTATATCAAAGAGGTTAGCTATAGTTTGGAAGCAAATGAAATGTATGTGATTTGTTTTCCAGCTTTCGAGGAGTAAAATTATCGCTCTGCTTGGTGTCGATTTTAAACTTACGACCTTCCGAAAGACAACAGGAGAGACTGTCTCATAAAGAGATAACAAAGCTTTTTTTTTTTTTTAAGTTAAGCTGCAACGTTCGGGATAAAGTGAACATTCGGCTTAAATCTGGACTCGGCTTATGGTACATATGAAATGCTCTGAAATTAACTGTAGCCATGCATAAAGGGTTCGCGCTTTAGAAGACCATGAACTGTAGGCTAATACTGCAGCTGTATTCGCTATTATTTCTTATGATATGATAATTCCGATATTTTTTATGATAATGTGATTTAAAAGACTCACTTTTTACTGGCTTCTGAAGAAAAATGTCGGAAAGAATTTGGAAATGTCACTGTTGCATTCTTTTTTGCGCTTATAACGCAGGATTTAAAAAATAATAGTATAATACCTAATCTAATCTCATTGATATTTGCTCAAAGCATTATAAAGAATCTTAGTATTTTTTTTTCTCTAAGTTTCCAGACACTTTCAGAACTTATAGTTATTTAAGAGTTATTTGATAAATTCACTGATTTTTTACTTTTCTGTGTATGATAAAAACTTGCTTTTTGTAAATACTAAACTTGTTTATTTGCAAAAGGAATGCCAAAAATTCCCCCTCATCTGTAGCGGAACATAAGAAAAATCATTATGCAAATAAAACATATAAGAAAATTTGTTACGTTAGATTGATTCCGAGAAAAAAAAAAAAAGGGAACCACATTTAACCCTATTAAATCCAAGTCGAAAAATACATGATCCCATTATATCATAATGCGCATATCTTGAAAGAGTATTATGTACTTAACTTTATTGTATATTTACATTGTATATTAAATTAAAAGAAGTTATAAAGGAAAATAGAGTGAAAAGCTTGAAAAACAGCTTTCATCTGAAAATCGCGATTATAATTTATAATTTAAATTTAAAAAAAAAAAAAAAAAGAACGATTAATGCTTCGCATATAAAATTCGAAATAAAGCGAATGACCTCTCATCATCAGTGGCGCAACAACCCCATGGTGGGCAGCTGGCAGATTTCTAGACAGGGATGTTTTCTTTTACGGGGTAGGGTTGTTAGTACTATACACAACAGCCATATTAGATCGGTACCTACGGCTTAAAGTGGAATCAGAACCACTACAAACATCCATAAAGCCGCAGGGACTTGAACCCGAAACCTATGGCACTGAGCGACAGAGCTCTATTGACTCTGTCATCAGGCCCCGATAAGACCTCTACATTGACTTTTTACCCAATACTTAAGTTTTAGGATGATAATGTTAAATTATTTTTTTAAAATATTTAAATCAAGAACATATTTTATTATGCCATCAATAAATACCAAAACACTTGATGCTGTCATGTTTGCCCCCCCCTCTTCCCCAAGCAAGGACTCCTTAACTTTTATGCTTTACTGTTCGTACTAACTTCTTGAGATTGAGTTCCTAATTTTTTTTTTCTCCATTCAATTAATTGCCCCTTGGAGCTAGCTAAACATGTTAAATTTACTTTCTTCTTAAGATAGTAAATGATTCTAATTTATTTTGGGTTTATGTATCGCCGATTTCGTAAAAGAAATTGTAAACAATTTTTTTTTTTTATTCACTTACAAAACATTTTCTAAGAGCAGAACGCCCATGTAATCCTATTAATCAAAACACTCGTCGATCACTTTCAGGTGAAACTGAAGTAGTAAATAAATTTCAGTAATTGAAGCATCAATAAATTTTTTTCAGTAAACTCTCTAGAAATATTTTCAGCAGAAAAATAAATTTTTCACTATTGTAATAACACTCATCGAACATTTCATATGAAATTGAAATAAAAAAAAATTTCTGTGATTTTTTTTTTTTTTTTATAAAGCAGCTGGCAATACAAAGAGAGTTAATCTTTCTGCCATAAGCAAGGGCTGTACCGACATTACTCATTTAGAGCTACCCAACGTGTAAATTGAAGATATGCTATGAACGCTACTAACACTACCCACAACGCTCCTATTATACTAAGACCTACGGTTTAAAGGGGATTCCGAACCACTACAAACATCCATGGCACCCCAGGACTCGAACTCGAAACCTGTAGTACCGCGCACCAGAGAACTATACAATTGGCCATCAGCTCCCTTTTAAATAACTGAAATAGTAATTAATTTTTTTTCAGTAAATTCTCTAGAACTGTATTTTTGTAACACAAAAAGATAGATTTTTCACAATTTTAATAACTTTAAATCTTCAATCACAATGCGATGAATTTGCAGGAGGACCTCTTCTTACCTAATTTTCAATCCGAATTTCATTTAGCATACATCCGAAGCATTTAGCACATCCGAAGCATTTTCTGAAGCATTTTATCATACATTACAATGTAGAATATGATAAAATGTAGTAACTACATCATAGAAAAGGAAAATTTTACTAAAATAGCAATATTGTAAATTGATTTATCGTTAATATGATAAAAAATAATTCTTTTTTTTTTTTTTTAATGCTATTTGTTGTTTCTTTATGACTAGAGCCCTTTATAAATAATAAAAAGAATATAAAAAAAAAAAATCAATAAAGCAGAGATTACAGCCAAATATTTTTGAAATGCCCTCAAAATGCAAAAATAAAAAAAAAAAAAAAAAGCTTTAACATAATTTTACTTATGAATTTATCTGACAATGATTTGGTATACTATCACTTTTGTGCCGTATTTTTCGGATTTCGGATTTTTATGTGGTTCGGAATTCACTTTAAACCGTAGTTCCCGGTCTAATAGGATCGCAGAGCGTTGTGCGAGTGGTCCGTAGCTTATCTTCACACTACACGTGCCCTCTGGGCAGTGTTAAATGAGTAATGGCGGTGTATGCTCATGGTTCATACTTAACGGTGGTTTAGCGACTCTGCTATGGCTCAACCCATGCTTATTGCTCAGCTATAACTGTCTTTGTATTTCCAGCTGCATTAGAAAAACAAGTAATATAAAAAAAAAAATTTAAGTCAATTCCTACATTTTTTCACTCTATTGCAAAAAGTCCTTTATAAATAATTTTCATTCATTTTTTTAAGTTTATTTGGAGCCATCTATTGGTAGATACATGCAACTTAAATCTGAAAAAACTCTAAAATTACTTCATTAAATTTAATTACTGAATTAATATTTGAAAAAAACTGTATTAACATCAAGTGTCATCCACTACAAGTTTAAAAAAATGTATTCGAACTTGAGTGGATGAATAAAAAAGTATTTTATGAACGATTGAAAATTTGAACAAGATATATATAGGGAGAGTGTGAGCTAATAGAAGGAATTGAAAAAAAAACTTTATTTGGAGAAGTCTCTTTAGAAAGGAATTTTTAAACATGCTTTAAAAAAATTTACCACAGGAGAATTCTTGAATCGATTACCCTGAGATAGATCTCATTCAAGTAGTTATCCGTTCTTATTTATTTAAATTCGTTCATCCGAATTTAAAAAAACACATCAATCTTTCTATTGCATGGCTTGAGGCAGTAATCGTCCTTGATTGGTTTTTTTTTTTGTCCATTTTGAAGTGCCAAGTGGCAGTGAACCGGTCAAACTGTAAGTAAGAATTAAGTTTATAGTACATTGATTTCAAAGAAGCAATTGATTCAACATGTTCGAATTTAATAACAGAGCGGCGATGTTATTAATATACCGAAAAGGCGTTATAAAAATACATTTAACACGTTTTAAAGGAAGAAATTATTTTGAATTACAAATACTCGCAGTTCGAAAAATTTCTTTTTCTTTTTCTTCTACCTGATGTAGTGTTTGATTAAATGACAGGTTATTGCTCCGTTTCAATATTTGAATTTTTATCTGTGACATATAAAAATGAAATTTTAATTTCATGCAAATGAGTACAATGCGAAATAATACCTTAAAAGGAATAGAACATTTTTTTTTAATAAGTATTGTGTTAAAATTATTGGTTGAATTTTAATAGTTATTCCATTTAGAATATTTTGCGTAAAATTAAACACATAATTTCCCTTAAAAATTCATATTTAACGTATCAAGTTATCATGTATTTCATATATATATATATATATGAAATAGTAGATTCAGCTTTACTCAGGGTTCACCACGATACCACCTTCCCACTTTTTCATTGCAATTTGGAACGAATACTCGTATGGTAGGCAATTCGAAGGTTCAAACATTCTTTCCCACATCTTCCATTCATAAGTAAAATTTTCCGGCCTACGGATTTATCATTCCACAAAAGATTCCGGTTCAGTTTTTTTATAGTCGAAATTCATTTTAAATTTCTTTAGCTCTGAATTTGTAGCACAATGCACTGTCCTCGAGAACTCGCTGGCTTGTATTTAAAAAAATTAGAAAAATATTAGTTTCAAATATCTCTTACTCTACTTAGGAATAGATTAAGATGGGAGTTGATAATTAAAAATTACACATTTTTAAGCGTGTAAATAAAAGAAAAAAAAATTCACATCTAGATAAAGGACAGAATATAGTATATATTTAACATACATATTTAAGAAGAATAATAAACACAAATAATTAAAATATATTTTATTAAGAGCAATAATTTTGTCCAACTTCATTAAATAACGTTGCATTTTATTTTTATAGATTTCGTAAGTAACGTCTGTGAACACTACATGTTTAGTAAGTAACGAGTTATATCATGCAAGTAATATCAGTGAAATAAACAGGATATTTATATATTCGGTTTGAAAACAAGACAATTAAATCTGCAAAAATATTAAGGTAATATCCAATGTCGTTCAATGGTATGACGACGCTCACGCCCAAAACATTAAAGATTTGGTGCTTGCAAACTATTAGAGACCTTGCTGATGATATTGGAATTTCAAAAGGATCCGTCAATTCCATTTTAGGCCTCAAATGCGTCAAGCCTCGATTTGTACCGAAAACATTGAATGCGCCAGCTCACACTGTATTGATTCTTCGTGACTTTTTCGCCAAAAATGAAACCCATATCGTTCCACAACCACCGTATTCACACCATACGACTTCTGCCTATTCCCTAAACTCAAAAGACTACTCCGGGGACACTGTTTTGAGTCTATTGAAGAGATTCAACGTGAATCGGCGCGCGCTTTGAAGGCCATCCCTGCCGATGACTTTTTAGCATGCATTGAGGATTGGATAAAACGTTGGCATAAGTGCATTGTGTCCGGAGGGGATTACTTTGAAGGCCGTGAAATAAATTTGAAGTATAAATAATGAGTTTTTGAAAAAAAAAAAATTGGTCTTACTTTTTGGGCACAGTAGTATATATAATCTTTAAGTTTCAAAAATCAGACAAATAATTTATAAATGTGAATAGGACATTTTAATTCGAAATAAAAAAAAATACTAGTAGAAAAATGGAACAATAAACAATAAATGCTGGTCATTTAAATAAACAATAGCCATTAGTCATTAAAAAATGGCTTTAAAAATTTCGTTAGGGTTTTATGAAGCACATTTTATATGTTAAAAGTAAATTATTTTAAGATGAGCTTACCAACAATGCTATCCCATGAAAAAAATCATTGACATAAATAGTAACGACTGTGAAAGCACTGTAAAATCATCTGCTAGTCTAATAGACTGGCGTAATATGTTTACATAATTTTAGTTCTAGATGATAAATCCTGATTCATATATTTTGTGAATTCTACTACAAATTTTAAATATTTAAATTAAAATAACATAAAAAGTAATTTTATGGAAGATAGATTTTATATTAAACTTGTGTGTTAAATGTAGCATAGCAGAAAAATCAAAATATTAAAATAATTGTTTAAAACATAAAAAATATTATATATGTAATATACGAGAAAAGGAATGGAAAATTAAATATATAATAAAATAATACTATAATACGGTAATCAATTCGTATAGAAAAAAATAATAAGATAAGGTATCGATGAAATAATAAGTTTAATGTTATTTCAAAAAAATTTTTGTTTAGATATTTTTTGTTATTCATTTGCATTTTTCTAATTAATATCATCAAATTAAAATATAAGAAAATATTTTTTAATAAAAGAAATATGTTGAAAAGAAAACTGTATAAAATTATGTAACTAATAATATTTCTATAGAGATTTATGTGTGATTAGCATTGAAGGAAATAATACATTTAGAAAACTGTTGCGCTTAGCTCGTTGTTAACATTAATATATTACACAGATTTTGGGTTCGAGTCCGGGCGATGCAATAGATGTTTGTAGTGGTTCGAATACACTTTGAACTGTAGTTTCCGGTCTAATATGACTGTAGAGCGTTGAGCGTAAGACAGACAACCCACACCATAAAAAGTCAGCGTCACGAAGCCGAGGTCAAACTTCTACTTAGTGGTGCTTCATCACAACAGAAGCTGCACCCTCCCTTTCCCTCCTTCCATGAGACCACATGGGTTATTGGCCTTGATATAGATGTTGCTGTCTACTAAGTGGGATAAGAAATAACAAATAAATTAATTTCAAATTTTCTATTCTTTATTATCTATATAAATTCCAAAGTTTAGCTAAATATTAAATAAAAATAGTTTAAACATAGAGATATCATAGAGCTGTATTTTTATTTAGTAAAAAAATATTTACTTCAGCAACATTTATTGAGAAAAATAACAATTCTAACCATCGAATATTAATATACAACGAAATATCATTTACAAAATTAAAATGCTATTCCAAAGTACAGAACTATTCATTATGCAAAACAGAGTCACATTAAAAATCGATTTTACAGACATTAAAACCACACCCATCAATAAACACCATTCTATTTGCATATTTATTTTTTTCAACAAAATAAAAACCTTTAGTCTACTGGCATTTTATATTTGATACTTTATCTTCTATAGTTAAGAACAAAAACCAGTTTTTTTTTTATTGAACTAATAGTCTGCCACGAAGAGTTATTTCTAACAGTTATTTTTTAAAATAACATTTCTTAAAGTGTTTTTTGGTGTGAGAAAATTTCCCATCTCGTGTGTAGAATGTGGATCGTTTGGCTTTTCGGATGGCTTCACATCTAGAGATATCGGTTGCCAAAGGGATGGAACCTAAAAATTCCATCCGTGTTATGAAAAAGCTGCCATTTAATTCCAGCTGTAAAAATTTTATACTTATATTATCGTTTGCTCTGCGATTTTAAACTTTTCCGAGCAAATAACTTGCGCTTTTTTTTTATTATTCTATTTTTATTCCATGATTATTCTATTTTTAAATTAGTTTCTGATATTATATTTTTGTTCGATCTCGTTCTTTTTTCGTTGTTATTATTTTTGTAAAATATATTTTCTGGAACAATTAACTGCATACAAAATAACGATATATATTTGAGATAATTTAATTGTAATCGACTGTATTTGCTCTCTTATTGTAGATTAATACGGAGATCCTTAGCCGCGTAGCGACCACTAGCTCCTTCATTGTAAAATGTTGAAACATAGTGGTGGTCTTATGCCCTTTGAGCTAATAAGAGAAAAATAGATAATTATTGTATTTGATTTATTATCATCTGTAAACTATATTTCTAGAAAATATAATAAATGAGCAGCTATGAACCGGCGTTGCCAATTACGGAAAAGAAAACTAGCTTTGGTAACATTTAACAAGAGAATTAGAGAGTTTTTGCATACCGTACGTTGTCAGGACATCCGTTAGCTTTTTCTCCCGCGCATGCTCATAGGAAACATAATTTCCTATGAGCATGCGCGCTAGGGAGAAAAAGCTAACGGACGTCCTACGGTAACTAACGTATGGTATGCAAAAACTCTCTATTATCTATACAGAATTAAAGGAGTGAAATTTTAAATAATTTGCCTTAAATAATATAAATTAAGGTAAATGAAAAAGCAATCATTCTTATTCAAGCATACGTGAAAATGTTTTTTTCGCCTTTATTATGTTAGCATTTATTTTTAAGATTATTATTTAAGTACTATTACTGGTACTCCTTAAAAACAATGTTAAGGAGTTGTTGTTGTAAACACTGTTAGTTTTCTTCTTTATTTTTTATATATCTAAAAAGCAATAATAATAACTCCACTTCAGCTTTTAAGTATGGAACTACCTGGGTGGCTTGAAAATCTAACGGTTATAGAATCCACTTTAAACCGTAAGTTCCGTACTAGAGGCGTTTGAGGGGGCGTATGGCTAACAACCCTACTGCATAAAAGGAAACCGTCTCCTGTCTCGAAATCTGCCAGTAGGCAGACGACCTTGGACCACCATGAAGTTTTTAGGGTAATGAAGATTCGGTTTGTCGCTCTAAAGTCATTTTGTGCACACTTTATGCCTAATGCTTTATGCTAGACCGACACCTACTGTTTAACGTGGGTTCTAAACTACTAACAAACATCATGCCATCGCTAGTTTCGAGCCTGATTCCTGTGGTACCATTGGTCACAGCGCTAGTCGATTAGCCATCAAGCCGCTGGGCTAATGAAGAGGAAGAAAATTTATTTCTGGAAGTGGACGTGTTAAATTAGCATTCAAAGGTTATAAAGGAGAACGGAGTTTTAAAAAACGATTCTTTTTGAAAATATTGCTTTTTATCATTTCTAATACATGATTTCCAATAAAAAGTTTGAGGATGTACAAAAAAAATCTATATTCGACTTACATATATTTAAATAAAATTTCGATAAAAATCGATCATTACATATTTTCTGTCATGTCAATCGATGAGTATTTCACGTCAATGAATAAAATGTCAAAACTTAACTAAAAGCTGTCATTTTTAAATCCCTTCCTTAACATATCCTTTTACATAAATAGCTACGCATAAACAATGTCATAATATTTGTAACAGCTAAGCCAAATACACAGAAAGGAAGACAAGAATCGACCCATGCATAACTCGTGTTTTGCTTGAAGACCAGTTCCAGTCTATCTGTCGGAACGAGCTTTCTTTTCAGATGATAATCCGGCGTAATTTCAATAAACTGTAAGTTCGTTGTGACCCGAATTTATTTTTGTACACTGCAATTTGCAGATTTTAAACAGAATAAAATTAAGAATTTGAATAAGAAATTTTTTAAATTAAGGGTTATGGTGTTCTAGTTTCACTATGAGAAAGTATTGCAGTTACTGATTTGTATAAATTCCTCAGAAATTGAACATAACTGCTATAGTTTTTTTTTTAATGAAATGTTAACTATCTCAACCGCTGTTAAAAATTCAACTTAATGCTAGATTAAGTTGTCATAATCATAATGAATTCGAATAAATATATATGGTAGTTCCCGAGAAATAATTATGGCTGTTTTTTTTTACTAATGTTATGAATGATGGCACGCGTTTTAGTAACTAAATTGCATGAATGTATAGTGAAAAGTAATCCAATTACAAGCCCCAAATTATATTGACTACATTCTTGGATCATACACATTCCAACGTAAAAAGGGTTAATAAATATTTTTTAATTAGATTAATTAGTTATTTATACTACTGCATTCCATATTACCCAAAAAAAGAGTAAAAAAAATCTATTTAAAAATATTCAAAACTCGAAATGGAATGAATAAAAAAAAACGAACTGTGTATATATATGTATGTGCGTAAAGAATCTCGCGTTGATAACTAGGTTGCTTGGGGGAATGTTTGACTTTTTCCCATACGACAACAATTGTGGGGCAGTTATCCCTAAAAACCTTTCCGGAAGGCACTGTCCATATATATATATATATAATTTTTTTTTTATTTTTTATGAACATTCTTAACTTTGGTTCAATTTATGAATGCCACGAATAGTCCATAGATAGGCAATCACATAGGAAGGTATCACGCTCATGGAAGAAATGCGAAAAAACCAGCAAATTTCCTGAAAAGAACCTAAACCCGTTTGAGACTGTTATAGTCATCTACGACTTTCTTTTCAAAGCAATGACTGAAATACGCCACGCTCAAGCGCGAAAAGATACTGTCGATCATCAATTCAATACTGATGTATATCAGAGCAATGATATAATCGACATACCATTACAGATCATACTAAACGCAAAGGATTTCTGATCGAATGAAAGTTCTGCTTATTGCCATTCATCATTCTGCAAATGACACACACACAGACATATATATAGATATATAATTTTTTATGAACGTCAAGAACTTTGGAACCATTTATGAATGCCATATGTAGTCCATAGATAGGATATGTTATGGGAAGGCATCATCTTCATGGAAGACATGGGAAAACCAGCAAAATTTCTGGCCAAGCAACCTAAGCCCGTTTGAGACTATTATAGTCATCTTCGACTTTCTTTTCAAAGCAATGACTGAAACATGCCACTCTACAAAGAATTCGAATTTGTATCCTCATTTATTTTAACTGTGCTCGTTACTAATTAGCCACGAGTCGAAATTATTTTTTAAAGAAAAATTTAAAACCATGCAGATACTACCTGCCATCAAATTGATCTGAAAGCTGCACAGTCACAAAAATATTTTAATGGATCGAAAGTTCGACTTTTTCCATCATTCTACAAGTGAAATAATCTTAGCGAAATCGACCTTCATAGAGATCTATCATCAAATCCATCTGAAAGCAACGCCAGATGCACCAAAAAATTTCTAATCGATCGAAAGTTCTACTTATTGGCATTCTTTATCGCACAAGTGAAATAATGAGGCCTTTCAGGGATTGTGCCAGAACACTTAAGATCCCACTAAGAGGTCGCAAAAGAAATATTCTTTAAAAAACAAAACAAAAAAAAAAAAAGGCCAGAAATTATCCTTGCCTTCCGCTAGACGCTCCGGTGATTTTCCTGAAAAGCCAGTCTTCCGTGGGCAGTTAACCGTAGACAGGAACGAGGTTAATCTTCCACACAATTAGTTCTATAACCGGAGATGATCAGTTGGAACCTCAGAGGAATTGCCTCTATGGTTGAGGAAAAAGAAAGCAGTGGTTGCCATTAGACTTAATGGAACTGAAAGGGTGAAAATGATATTTGTTTGGTCAGTCCTCTGTGGCTGATGGAATAATTAACCATAATTAAAGGATGATTAACTCATGAATGATTAGGCTCATTCTGTTTGCAAGAGGAATAAAAAAAAAATGGTACTGATTCTTCAAGGTCATTTGTTTGTTTATTTTTATGAAGATGTCACTTTTTGGTCGCTTATTCAAGTAGATCGGAAATGTATATCAGGTTATGGTAAATATCATTAGAGGGCACAATAACATACTCATTCAACTTTGTTGTTGGTTTTGTTTTTTGTTTTTTTTACCATAGATTATTCGTTTTTCATATTACAATGGCTAATGAAGTTGAAAGGGTGAAAATGATATTATTGCTTGATCTGTACATTGTGATTGATATAATGGGCGGAGTAATTAGGCATGATTAATGATTTAACTTTTCATTCTGTCTATCTGAGAGAATAGAGAAAAAATGCTGACTTTTTATCATTTTTTAGAGATATCTCTTTTTGCCATTTATTCTAGTGGATCATAAGTTGATATCAGATTGTACTGAACACTGTTGGTGGAGACAAGATTCAATTATTTAAAAATAGTTACTTGTAAAAATCTTTGGTGAAGGAATTATTTAAGTAATATATATATTTGTAAAATTTGAATGATATGATCTTTCTTAAGAGTACAAATAATATACGACTAACGATGAATTTCAATTGTGATAGCCTAAACTTTTTATTACAATGTTTTTTCCATTCATCTTTCTCACCTTCTAATACATAAATACTTTACAATACTTTTACTTCAAATGCCTAAATACTTTACAATACTTTTACTTCTAATGCATAAGTACTTTATAATACTTTTTTTTACTTCTAATATGTAAATACTTTATAATACTTTTACATCTAATACATAATTACTTTTACTTTTTAATACATAAATACTTTTCAATACTTTTATTTCTAATACATAAATTCTTAACAATACTTTTACGTTAGCAGCATTTCTTCTCCCAATATTTTATAACCGTTGCTAATGAATGATTCAGCCAATTTATATTGCATTATATATATTTAATTTATTTGCTGAAATAATATTCAAGTTTCTCTGTCATCATAAACATTTGTCTAACAAAAAAAAAAAAAAAAATTATTATCGATCGAACTATAAATGCAGAACAGAAAACTTGCGCAGTGCGTTTCTGACATGAGCTTATGTTTTTCGAAAGTTTGTTTTTAATTTATCCTTATTTATTTAAGCGCTAGTTAATTTATCTATATACAGTCTGAGTAAAAAACTTTAAGGCCAGTAAACATTTTTGAGAAAATGGAAACATTTAAACTGAGGAATTAAAATACCATTTGATCGATAATTATTGAGCTTAAATAAAAGTAAAAAAAGTAGAAAAATTAATTTGCAAATATTTTATTATTAGAAAATATTACAGAACACACAGATGAATATTTGAGCCTGAGTAAAAACTTTAAGGCCAACATAGAAAATAACATATAAGAAAAAAAAATTACAAATTCTTAGAAGGTTGTGTAGGAGCCATTACTTCAATTACTTCAAATATTCTTGTTTTCATGGATGAAACGAGTTTTTGACAAAGGGTGGGGGTCGGTTTTATACCATTCATCTTCGATAGTAGATTTCAGCTCTGTTGTTGATGTAAAAAGTCTCCCATTTGCATAAACTCTTCTTGCTAAGTCAGCCCAAAGGTTCTCGATTGGGTTGAGGTCAGGTGATCTAGCTGGCCATTTCACAGTTTCAACATTGTTGACTTGAAACCAATTTTTTTTTGTGCTGTTACTCGAATGGATCGGTGTATTGTCTTGCTGATATTTCCAATTTTCTCCAGCAAGACATTTAGCATTTGACAAAAGATGATTTATTAGGACATTTTGGTATCCTTGTGAATTCATTCTACCTGAAACGAATGCAATTGAGCCCACACCATTGTAAGAAAAACAGCCCCAAGTCATGACAGACCCTCCACTTAATTGGCGCTTCGGGAATATTTTTTTTCATTTCTTATATCATGCCAGTAGAAATTCCAGCCATCTGGTCCATCCAAATTCCATTTGTTTTCGTCAGAAAAAATAATTTCTATCCATTGGTTGTCCCAGGTCATGACTTTCTGGCCAAAGTTCAAACGCTCTATTTTTGTGTCTCTGCAGTAACTGAGGCTTAGTCAATTTTGCTGTATAAGTGTACCTTCCAGACCTTCTAATTGTGTTATAAATCGCTTTTTGACAAACTTTTAAACCTGTCGTCGGAATCAGTTTCCTGGTTGAGTACTTTCCAGTAGATGAAAGTTGGCAAACTCTTCTTTCATCACGCGAGGACAAAGCTTTAGGTCTTCCCCAGTATTCTTTTTACCATAATTGTCTTTCAATTTTAAAAAATTGTTGACTACAGTCTTTGATCTTCCTATCTTTATCGCAATAGCACGACTACTCATTCCTGTTGAAGACAAAGCTTCGACCTGTCGTCTTTCACGATCAGTTAACTTCTTACCCTTCGCTATCTTCACAAAGATCACCAATACTTCGAAGAAACGTATGCCAAATATGAAAATTGCAGCGTTGTCACAAGCTAGTAGTTGCAATGGTAATTACACGATTATATAATATTTATTTTTAAAAAATGACTGGTGGCTTTAAAGTTTTTACTCAGGCAGAAATACTAACTTTGTAAATAACCACATGTTTCTCATAATTATGTATTTACAAATTAAGTTTATAGCATTTATTTCTTATCAATCAACTTTAATAATTAATATTATTTGAATCCCTTTTATTTCATTTTACATTTTCTCAAAAAATTTTATTGGCCTTAAAGTTTTTACTCAGGCTGTATATATAAAGAAAACTTTATTTGGTTTGCATTTCTTAAAATTATAAAACAACAGCCTTTAGAAGTTCAATATTTAATAAAATAGTGAAAAAAATTTACTATCGATTTTTAATTAATAATTTAATAAAAACCTTTTTTTTTTATTGTTCATCTCACCAGTTGGCAGAAATCGTATTTAAATATATTTTCTGTTTGTTTCAAATACTCTATTTAAGAACGGAAATGATGTAACGGAAATGATGAATTACGGAATTGACGTCATAGTTCTTTAAGCATTCATATTTATGTTGTGCTTCAGCCCTTTAAGTACATAACAGGGGGCTGAAAAGTTCATAGGCTGACACATTGATGGCGCTACTAGTATTAAATCCATATGATTTTTAGTTAACCCTAACCTTCAAAAGACACGTGTATAAATTTGACAGCTGTTGCCCTATTAGTATGTGAGTTGTAGCATTTTTAGTGAAGCAACTTTTGTTAGTTTGAAAATGGATAAAAGGAATTTCGTGTGTTAATAAAGCATTGCTTTTTGGCGAAAAAAAAAAAAAAACTATTGAAGACAAAGCTCGGCTTGATAAACATTTTTCGGACTTTGCACCAGGAAAAAATCAACCGTAGAGAAATGGTTTGCTAAATTTAAACTAGGCGAAATGAGCACCGAGGACAATGCACGCAGTGGACACCCAAAGAGGCTGTTACCGACGAAAACATTAAAAAGTCCACAAAATAATTTCTGATAACCGTAAAGTGAAGTTGATTGAGATAGCTGAGCCCTAAAGATATCAAAGGAACGTGTTGGACATATCGTGAATGAATATTTGGATATGTGAAAGCTCTGTTCAAAGTGGGTGCCGTGCGGGCTCACAATCGACCCAAAACAACAACGAATTGATGATTCTAAGCAGTGTTTGGAGCTGTTCAATCGTAATAAACCCGAATTTTTGCGTCGATATGTGACAATGGATGAAACATGACTTCATCATTTCACATCGGAGTCCAATCGACAGTCGGCCAAGTGGACTGCACGTGATGAACACTGAAAATGCTATAACTTCACTAAAAATGCTATAACTCACATACTAATAGTACAACAGCTGTCAAATTTATACACGTGTCTTTTTTGAAGGTTAGGGCTAACTAAAAATCATATTGATTTAATACTAGTATCGCCATCTATGTGTCAGCCTACGAACTGTTCACTCCACCTGTTAAAATCTTTTCCAAATTGATACTTCGCTCTAGCATCACTTCGATACCTCCTTCACGTGACGTTATTGTTTTTATTTTTAATCGTCATTAGAAATTTTACCTTCACGATTGATATAGTTTTGAAGGCTTTTATATTTGTCTATTGAATTTCGTATAGAAGTTTGCTATTAGTTCATTTGTATCATGATTTTTACCAGCTTACTCTGATTTAAAAAAGCTACTGTATAAAAATTTTATATGTTTTATTTTCAAGTTAGGTGGGCCTGAATGGCCGAGTGGCTAGCGCTTAGGCGCTCTGTATTACAGGTTTCGGGTTCGAGTCCCGGCGGTGCCATGGATGTTTGTAGTATTTCGAAATCCACTTTAAACCGTAGGTCCCGGTCTAATAGGATCGTAGAGCGTTGCGGGGGCATTGTTACTCCGTGTCCGGGGCTTATCTTCAAGTTACACGCGCCCCCTGGGTAATGCAAAGTGAGTAACGTCTGTGCAGCACTTGCCTTAAGGCATCCAAGACCAAGCTGTCTAAGTGTTTGCCAGCTGTATTAGAAAGAAAAAAAAAAAAATTTTCAAGTTAGGAAAAGTAAGAATGTTTTATTTTCTGTTGTCAGGAAAAGTCGGGTCATATTTATAAATGTTTCGGTTACTTTTTATAAGCTGTAAATTGTGTACATTTTAAAATGTGTATCAACGCCATGTAAAATATTAAAAGCAGTCAAACAAAAATAAAATTCTCGACTTAGGCAAAGATTTTAAAACTGCAACCAATGTAAGACAAAGATTAGCTTTTTTTTTTTCTCTAATGCTACCCCTATTTTTTGAAGAAGCTAAAAAAAAAACTTTTTTTTTCTTTCTTATATCACTTAGTAGTCAGCAACATCTAGACAAAGTCCATGAACCCGTGTGTTCTCATGGAATTATCATGGTGTTCTCATTATCTTTCATTATATCTTACATTATAATACGTTATCTTTCATTATATCTTGCTAATACATTATTAACTCATATTCAGTTCGTATTAGTGTATATTACATTATTTTATTTTTGTGTTTTATCTAATCCTCAGTGTCTTGCAGTGCTGGACAGACATCCCATGAGCAGTCTACTAATGGATGGAGGGAAAGGGGCAGCTTCTGTTGCGATGAAGCACCAGTAAGTAGAAGTCTGACTTGATTTCGTGTCGCTGAAGAAGGAGGGCAGTGCCTTCCTGGAGGACTTTGAGGGGAAACTACCCCGCATTTGCGCATCATATGAGGGAAAAATCCAGAAAACTCCCACAAGATAGTCCAAGATCACGAGGCAAGATGCTGAACATCACAAACACCATTGAGTCTCTCGTTTTTTGAAAGTGTCTAACATGTGGGCTGAAAAGTTCATAGGCTAAGATATAGATGGCGCAACGAGTATTAAATCCATATGAATTTTAGTTAGCCCTAACTTTCAAAAGACACGTGTATAAATTTGACATCTGTCGCACTATTAGTATGGGAGTTATAGCATTTTTAGTGTTCATCACGTGCAGTCCACTCGGCTGACTCCGGTGTGAAATGATGGAGCCATGTTTCATCCATTGTCATATATCAACCCAAAAATTCGGGTTTATTACGATTGAACAGCTCCAAACACTGCTTAGAATCATCCATTCGTTGTTGTTTTGGGTCGATTGTGAGCTCGCGCGGCACCCACTTTGAACAGAGCTTTCGCATATCCAAATGTTCAATCACGATATGTCCAACACGTTCCTTTGCTATCTTTAGGGTCTCAACTATCTCAATCAACTTCACTTTACGGTTTTTTGATACGGTTTTTTTTGACTTTTTTGATGTTTTTTTCGGTAACAGCCTCTTTGGGGCGTCCACTGCGTGCATCGTGCTCGGTGCCCATTTCGCCTTGTTTAAATTTGGCAAACCACTTCTCTACGGTTGATTTTCCTGGTGCAAAGTCCGAATAATGTTTATCAAGCCAAGCCTTGGTTTCAATAGTATTTTTTTTTTCTCCAAAAAGCAACGCTTTATTAACACACGAAATTCCTTTTTATCCCTTTTTTTCAAACTAACAAAAGTTGCTTCACTAAAAATGCTATAACTCACATACTAATAGTGCACCAGCTGTCAAATTTATACACGTGTCTTTTGAAGGTTAGGGCTAACTAAAAATCCTATGGAGTTAATACTAGTAGCGCCATCTATGTGTCAGCCTATGAACTTTGCAGCCCCCCTGTTACAACAAAGCCACCAGCGGATTGAACCTCCGCCCTGAGGCTCACCAGCGGCGCGTGTTGCCACTTAATCACGAGTCAAGCCATCTATTTATATGAAACAAAAAACACCTTTTTTTTTTTTACTACATAGAATTTTTCTGAATCAAACTAATATTGCTTCTTACTTTCGAAAAACAAAATGAATTAGCGGAACGTTCCTGGCTGCTAGGTTACAAATATTTTTGAAAAATTGACAATTGGAAATAAAAGAAATTTATGAATATATTATTAAAAGGTTTTTTCCTACCTGTGTCAAGAATTTGTTGTTGGCTATAAAAATCGAAAATAACTAATTCAATGAATATTTAGTGTATTAATCTTTAAACAATCTTCATCAATTTTAACTATAAAAGAATCAATTTTCATAAATATGCATTTCCAAAGTAGGAAGAAATTAAGTTTCTACATTTTTAATCTTGGATATTTTTTGTGAATAATACATTTATGAAATTCTCCTTTCAACTTCTTAGTTTATAGAGCACTTTATCTAATAATTTTATTTTCATTTGTAATAATTTCATTCTTATTTTTAATTTTTTTATATTCAAAATTTTAGATAAAGTATGTTTTATATTAATAATTTTTTTTTGATATAAAGCTAAATAATCAATAACCATTTTAAATATTTTAAAAATGATTGTCAATGACGATTCGTAATCTAATATTACAATTAAATTATTTTAATCTAAATAAAATATAAAGTCTCTTATACATTTTATACACGATTCGTGGCTCGATGGCAAGGCTCGCTGCTGGTAAACATTAGACAGTTTTTGCATACCTTATTTTTATAATGCGGCATTTTTTCTCCCTAGCGCGCATGCTCATAGGAAACATTATTACAGATACGCATGCGCAATTTCCTATCAGCATGCGCGCTAGGGAGAAAAAATACCGCATTATAAAAATACGGTATGCAAAAACTCTCTATTAAGGCAGAGGTTCAATCCGATGGCGACTTTCTGGATTTTCTCCCATGCGACACTCAAATGTAGGGTACTTCCCCCTAAAAGTCTTCCCGGAAGGCACTACTCTCCTCCTCCTTCAGCGGCTCGGAGTCAAATCAGATTTCTACCTAAGCGGACTCCATCACAATAGAAGCTGCCCCCTACCTGTTTTCGCACTATAGCACTCCCAGATGTTCTCGCACTCAAGCACACAGTGGACTGTATATTATGAATCACACTCCCACACTAAATAATAATCCACGCAATGAAAATTTAAAAAATAGATTTATTTCCCTTAACAGCCATGCTGTTTCAGCCTTGCCGATCTGGCATGACACCTAACTCTAGGACAGGGATGGACAAACTTTTTCGGTCGCGGGCCAAAAATCGAAAAAAAAAAAAAAAAAAAGTTTGGCGGACCAAGATAAACTTTTCTAAAATTATAAAAACAATATACAAGTATTACAATATAAATATGTTAATGAGATGAATGAAATTGCGATTTCCTTTTAAAAGTTCCTTATAGTGAGGTTCGAAGTGAGGTGTACTGATTCTAAGGAACGAGGCTAAATGCTCATCTGTCAGTCTGCTTCTGAAATAATTTTTTCTAAGGTTCATAATTGAAATCCCTTGTTCACATATATAAGATGAAGCAAACATAGCACCTATCAAGTTGATTATCTGGGCGTGAGATATTAAATTTAAGAAACTTACTTTCGATAATGATTTGTAAAACTCTAACTTTGCATATTTAGATCAGTCTTTTGAAAAAAAGGAAGAAAAAAAAAAACCACTTAATCAAAGTAGAAAAGAAGATGGATATATAATATATAAATATACACTAAAGTGACAAAAGTCATGGGATAGCAATATGCAAATTTTCAGATGGCAGTAGCATTGCGTAGAACAGGTCTAAATGCGCAGTGCTTTCGCAGAGCTTTCATTTCTGTTCAAGTTGTTCATGTGAAGAGGTTTTGACGTGATGATGACCGCACGACGGGAATTAACAGACTTTGAACGCGGAATGTTAGTTGGAGCTAGACGCATGGGTCATGCCATTTCGGAAATCGTTAGGGAATTTAACATTCCCAGATCCCCTGTGTCAAGAGTGTGCCGAGAGTATGAAATTTCAGGCATAACATCCCACCATGGACAGCGCAGTGGTCGACCGCCTGCACTTAACGACCGAGACCGGCGACGTCTGCAAAGAGTCGTAAATTCTAACAGACAAGCAACACTGCGTCAAATAACCGCAGAAATCAATGTGGGACGTACAAGGGACTTGTCTGTTAGAACTGTGCGGAGAAATTTGGCTTTCTTGGGCTATTCCAGCAGAAGACCGACTCGAGTGCCTTTACTGACAGAACGACATCGCTTGCAGCGACTCTCGTGGGCACGTGAGCATATCGGTTGGTCCCTAGATGAATGGAAAACCGTGGCCTGGTCTGATGAGTCACGATTTCAGTTGGTAAGAGCTGATGGTAGGATTCGAGTGTGGCGCAGACCCCACGAAGCCATGGACCCAAACTGTCAGCAAGGCACTGTTCAAGCTGGTGGTGGCTCCGTAACGGTGTGGGCTGTTTTTTCATGGCATGGACTTGGTCCTCTGGTGCGACTGGACCGAACATTGACTGGAAATGCTTATGTTCAGCTACTTGGAGATTACTTGCAGCCATTCATGGACTTCATGTACCCAAACAACGCTGGGATTTTTATGGATGACAATGCGCCATGTCACCGGGCCACAACTGTTCGCGATTGGTTTGAAGAACATTCTGGACAATTCCAACGAATGATCTGGCCACCTAGATCGCCCGACATGAATCCCATCGAGCATTTATGGGACATCATCGAGAGGTTTGTTCGTGCCCAAAATCCTGTACCATCAACGCTTTCACAACTATGGACGTCTATCGAGACAGCATGGCTAAATATTCCTGCAGAAGACTTCCAACGACTTGTTGAGTCCATGCCACGTCGAGTTGCTGCACTTCGCCGGGCGAAAGGAGGGCCGACACGATATTAAGAGGTATCCCATGACTTTTTGTCACTTCAGTGTATATTTATTTTACTTTGCCTCGGACTGGCAAATAAAAATTCTATCCGCGGGCCGGATAGAACCTTCCGACGGGGCCGGAGTTGGCCCATCCCTGCACTAGGAGTTCTGCGCATACATACACTTTTTTTCGCCGCTATGGGGATATCCATGCGCGTAGGCGCGAACACCCCCTTTCCTTAATTCTATGAGACCACACAGGTTCTCGGACTTTATCTAAATGGCCTGTGCCAAGTGGAGTTATAGTAATGTTGCTCTGTGCCAAGTGGAATATATATATATATATATATATATTATACAACTAGGTCTGAATGGCCGAGTGGCTAGCGCTCTGTACCACAGGTTTCAGGTTCGAGTCCCGGTGATGCATTTAATGTTTGTAGTGGTTCGGAATCCACTTTAAACCGTAGGTCCCTGTCTAATAGGAGCGTTGCGGGGGCATTGTTACTCCACTTCCGTGGCTTATCTTCAAGTTACACGCGCCACCTGGGTAATGCAAAGTGAGTAACGTCTGTGCTGCGCTTGCCTTAAGGCACCCAAGACCAAGCTGTCTAAATGTTTGCCAGCTGCATTAGAAAAAAAAAAAATTATACAACTTAGTATTTGCGATCTATACAAAAATATCTCCTGGATTGAAACTGCTGATGCAATCAAGTTCAGTATTATCAAGAACAAACAAGTAATATAAAAATAAAAAAAAATGTAAGTCAATTCCTGAATTTTTTCACTATATTGCAGAAAGTCCTTTATAAATACTTTTCATTCATTTTTTTAAGTTTATCTGGCGCCATCTATTGATAGACATATGCAACTTAAAATCTAAAAAAAAAAACTAAAAATAATGAATTACATTTAATTACTGAATTAATATTTGAAAAAAACTGTATTAACATCCAGTGTCATCCACTACAAGTTCAAAAAAAAAAAAAAAAAAAAAATGTATTTGAACTCGTGTGGATGAATAAAAAGTATTTTATTAAAGATTGAAAATTTGAACAAGATATATATAGGGAGAGTGTGAACTAATAGAAGGAATTGAAATAAAACAGTAAATAAATAATAATAAATATTTTTGAGAGTAACTGCACTTTACTGCGAACATGACTTTTTTTTTAATCTTGCCGTATAAACAATTTACTTTTTTTTTTTTTTTTTTTTTTTTTGTATTTCAATTGTATAACCTGTCAATGGTGATTTTGTACCCACTTTTTTAACCGTATGCAAAAGTGGACCTACGTAAAAATATGATTGGCGAGCGGAGTTTGATGATAAAAATAATGCGAGAGTGAATGATGAATTTTTT
This sequence comes from Caerostris extrusa, assembly GCA_021605095.1. NCBI lineage: Eukaryota > Metazoa > Arthropoda > Arachnida > Araneae > Araneidae > Caerostris > Caerostris extrusa. The sequence goes on along the minus strand of BPLR01003646.1, from coordinate 47,522 downwards.
TTTTTCTAATGCAACTGGCAAATACTTAAACAGCTTGATCTTGGATGCCTTAAGGCAAGCGCTGCACAGATGTTACTCACTTTGCATTACCCAGGGGGAGCTTGTAACTTGAAGATAAGCCACGGAGTAGTAACAATGCCCTCGCAACGCTCTATGATCATATAAGACGGGGACTTACAGTTTAAAGTGGATTCCGAACCACTACAAACATCCATGGCACCGCCGGGTTCGAACCCGAAACCTGTGGTACCGAGCGCCAGCCACTCGGCCATTCAGACGCTATGATGAAATTAAATGAGGCGTTAAAAATGGTGAGGAGAGAGAAAAAAGAGACACATGAATGAAATCTATGTAAAAGATGTCATGTGAAAAAATGTTTATGAGAAGAATTTCAATATTATTCACAGGACAATTATTCACATATATAGTTATAGATATTATATTAGCGATTTCTTTTTTGATAATTCATTTTCACGAATACTTAGAAGATCTTTATTGATATATTTATTTTTCGGCACATTTACATATTTATTTAATAAAGTTTTTTTTTTTTTTTTTTTTACCGTTATGCATCAGAAATGCACTGAGAAATAATAATAATAATAATAACAATAATAATAAAATAACTAAATGAAAATAAATAAAAAAATAATAAATAAAAATAATAAAATAAATAAAAGAAGAATCTGCATCTCTATTCATATACATCATATCGTTGTATTATCTTAAAAACATTGTTTGTTTGTGACTAATCCTCAATGTCCTGCAGTGCTGGACGGTCATCCCATGAGTGATCTACTCACGGATGGAGGGAAAGGGGCAGCTTCTTTTGCGATGGGGCCCCGTAGGTAGAAGTCTGACTTTCGCTCCGTGACGTTCTTACAGTCATATGAGACCGGAACCTACGGCTTAATGTGGATTCCGAACCACTACAAACACCCATGGTACCGCCGGGACTCGAACCCGAAATACCGAGCGCCAGAGCGCTAGTCACTCGACCATTCAAGTTCATCGTAAAAACATACTACTACTAATTTAATATATTTTATTTTACTATCAACAACCATTTCTCTTAAGAGTCAGAGTTCTCGCTTTCAAATATACATTTTTTACATTGCTTTTTTACATTACTCAGCTGGTCCCTTACATATGCAGTTATTCATTCAGTGCGGTTGCGTCATCTACGACATCAACGTTGGCTGCGCCATCTATCGTTAATGGCAGCATTTACAAAAAATAGTCAACAGTTGTAATGTTTCAATCAGCATTTCGTTCAATAGATAATACTTAAGCAAAAATGTATTTTAGATTAAACATAAGAGTAATATCTCAATATTTTTTTTAATGTAGTGCGATATACAGAAAAATATTTGCATAAAATGACTGATAATCAGAGAATGTAAATTCAAGTGATTGATAAGAAAGATCAATTAAAAAATCTTTACTCATTCAGAGTAAAAGATTAGATTTTTAATAAAAATTAATTTTTAAATTAAAATTTAAAAAATAATTTTAAATTAAATTAATTTTTTTCCAATTTAAGAATTTGGTTTTCATGATAAGAACTAGAATTAAAAATAAACCACAATGCTTGTAAAATAATTCATTGATATATTTCAGCGTGTTCATAACAGTGATCTTCAATAACTATGATCAAAATTATGACTTCCCATTTCGCAAATCTGAAATATATTTGTCATAACATCAAGGTTAGACTAAGCAAAACAACAGGTTATTTATGAACATTATTATCATCAGAGCTATTGTGATTTCATATATATCATGGGCTAAAATTTTGTGAATTCTGAAAAATTCGTAAGAAGTATATAGTTTTAAAAAAACCCAAAATACACTGAAAAAACCATGTCAAAAATTAAGACAATAATAATAAAATGATGACAGATGATTAGTGTTAAACGAAATTGCTGAGAAATGTGAAAAACTTAAAAAAAAAATTTTTTTAAGAATTTTGTCAAATTAGTTAACACAGTTTTAACTTGCTTTATTACATTACTTATTTTAAATTACTTGCCCGTAGATTATTATGGAAAACTTAATTTATTATCAGAACTTATTTAGAGCCTAATTTTTATTAATTTACTTAAAAAAGACTAACTGAAATCTAAAACGTATTAAAGAGTTTCCATGTGTACTGCTTAAACAAGAACTCAACAATAGTAGATTTATATTTTGATCAAATGTAACTAAAAGTTTAAAAATATAAAACTAAACATATCATAAGATGAAATGTCAAAAAATTTATTGCATTGTTTTTTAAAAGGCAACGATATTAAAAATGAAATAACGATTGCTAAAAAAAGCACCCATATAAATACAAAGTAATATAGATCTGAAATTACTTAGGCTTTTTTTTCTGGATGTTGAATTTTCTTGTAATCTCCCCCATTTTATCTAATATGCATTCAAACCATTCTTGTTAACTTAGAAAATGTTTTCTCTTGCTTAAAGATTTATTTTATTCGTGGCTACCAGGCTTTGTGAGAAGTTAAAAAAACATTTCGGATAAAAACTCAGTGGAATTTAATTATAAATATTAAATGTATATTTAAAATCGCTTAGTCGAGAAAAAAGAAAATTATAAATGCAAGTTTATAGATTATTCACTGCCTTATAATTAGGAAATATTTTTTTTTTTTGCTCAATTAAAATCACTTTAAATAATTTAATAACTTTTTTAATGTACGAAATTTTAATTATATATTCAATTAAGTTTACCTTTTAGTAATCTGCTTAATAAATAGAAGAAATTTTTCGACATCCTAGTGGCTCAGTGATTAGTGAATTACTCTGAAAAGCTGAAATTAATTTTAGAAAATGACACAGATATATTTTATTAATCAAGTTTCAGATTTTTTTTTGTTTTTCTTACGATCACTTTTGATTTGTTTAAATAGAAAACTTCCTCGCAAATCAAAGCGAATGAAATGTTAACTTACCACTGTCGCACTGGAACATTGTTTAAGACATTTTTTTAGCAATAAACCAGAAAATTTCAAAAATTATTGAAAAAACATCACTTAGAAAAAACCCTACAATATTTGTGATTAAAATGCTTATGAATAATGAAAAATATTATTGAATTTACTGGAAAAATTAGGTTATCATGAGAAGGTATGAAAAGGAAATCCGTCTTGAATTTTAATCTATCATTTTTCATCTTTGATTCCTTTTTCATTTTGAGGGAAACATTTTAAAATCATCTTAAGAGAAGGGCAATTATAATGCTTTCATCTATAATCACTCATCTCTCTTTCTATAATCATTCTTTCTCTCATTTTTAAATAACATAGATTATTTCGATAATAATAATACTGTTAAAAACCACATTTTTTCCCCTTTATCGCCAAGACTTACTTTTATGATAACCTTTAAATCAATACAAGTAACTGTAGAGTAAAATTATAGTAAAACAAATGTAAAGCAATTTGATTATTATTTATTATTGGCCTACAAACTTTGGGCTTATTTCAATCTCAACCACTGTAGTAGTAGATCACTTATTTATTTATTAATTTCTGAAAATTGAAGTGAAACGAAGATGTAAACTAAGCATTTCCTTTGAAAAATATACGAAGCACGTGTGAGAAGGAATTATTTATAAATATTATTGTGAATCAGCAAGCATAAATTTGAAATCAAGTTAAGTAAATATTTCGTTATTTATTTCATTAATAAGTATACTTAATCATGTCTTCTAGTGAATCAGAAATGGATGATTCTGCAACTCATGCAGCTGCCATGAAAAGATTAAAATTCAAAGACCCTGATTTTTACCAATTTCTCCAAGAAAATGAAAAAGATCTTTTGAATTTTAATGAGGATGCTGAAGAATTAAGTGCAGATGAAGAAGAAGAAGAGAAAGTGGAGAAGGAAGAGGAAAAAACTGAAAAGATTTCGCCTCAAAAGTTAGCATATATTAAACAACAAATACGCGAAGCACCAACTCTGAAATTAATAAAATCTCTGACATCTGCTTTCAAATCCGTCGTCAATCAGGCGGAAGGATCCAGTAAAAAGGTCGATATGTCTAACAGTGAGTTTTTTAATGATGTTATTAAACTGTGTCTTGTTGATTTGGTACCTGCATTTCATAAAGTACTCCATATATCTGCCGATGAGAGTAAAAAGAAATTGGATCCTACCAAGTCGAAAATGTGGATTAAAGTTAAGATGACTGTGAAATCGTATTTGATTGATATGCTGAAAATGATTTCATCCATAAAAGAGTCATCAATGTTGGTACTTCTTCTTAAGCATATTGTACATTTGGTTCCATTTTATTCTGCTTTCATTAAGTTATTAAGAAACCTCTTGAAAAAAATGGTATCTCTGTGGTCTAGTGAGGAAGAGACTGTTCGAGTTTTGTCTTTGATTGTTATTGTTCGATCAACAAAATTATTATCGAAAGAATATCTTGGACAAGTTTTGAAGGAAATGTATTTTGCTTATATTAAAAATACGAAATTCACATCTGCTACAACATGGCCTTTGATAAATTTTATGAAAAGATCTTTATCAGAAATTTATGCTTTGAATCCAGAAATGGCATATGAACATGGGTTCATATACATACGTCAAATGAGTATTCATTTACGTAATGCAATTACTACAAAGAAGAAAGAAGCATTTCAAACTGTTTATAACTGGCAATATACACATTGTATTTTATTATGGTCACATTTGTTGTGCAGACTAGCAGATCATGAACCCATCAAGACTTTATTTTATCCTCTGGTGCAAACAACAATTGGAGCTCTTAATTTGATCCCTACTGCAAAATATGTTCCTTTAAGATTTCATCTTGTTAAAGCTCTGATGTACATTTCCAAATCTACAGAAATTTTCATTCCAGTTTTGCCATTCATTTTGGATGTTTTGAAGATTGTTGATTATAACAGAAAATCAAACTTCAGTGTCAAACCTGTTGAATTTTCATGTGCTCTCAAAGTAACAAAATCACAACTCTTGGAAGCAGGGTTCAAAGATTCATGCATAGCTGAAGTATGCAGTCTCTTGGTAGAATATCTTCAAAGCTATTCCAATACCATTGGGTTTCCAGAACTGGCTCTTCCTGCAGTTCTACAAATTAAAAGCTTTATGAAACAGTGCAAAATTGCCAAATATAATCAACAGTTGAAAACTGTTTTGTCAAAGATAAACGAAAATAGTCTTCTTATTTCAGAGAAGCGAAGATTGGTGACCTTTTCCATTACAGATAATGACCAAGTAAAAAAATGGGAAGAAGACATTCTATCTGCTGGCACTCCTTTATTGCAGATCAAGAAAGAAAAACAAGTAAAGGAATCTGTAGAGCAGAAGCCTCTTAAAAAGAAAAAAAAACTATCTAAATAAACTTATTTTTAATTGTTAACTTTAATGTTATGTTATTAATGAATATATAATTAATAACAAATTCAATTATATAATATATAATTGAATGGGTTATTTAGAAAACTATCAAAATAACCCATTTGAAACTCATTATATTTAATTTTAATATTTGACAGTAAACAAATTATTTCTTAATTTCCAATAAATCTAAAAGGCAAGAATAACTTTGGAATAAAAGTGGACATTTGATTCAATTATGTTGTTATTTTATTAAGAATTATATTTAAAGTTGTCTTTTACAAAAATATGTTATAATTCCTGAAACTATTTTCATGTTATATGTATTTTAAATTAAAATAATTGAATATTTTGATTTTCATTATTCTGATGTTTCTATTAGCAGTAATCTTTCTTCTGAATCTAAATCGGATGTTGCATTGTATTACTTACCCCTTGTTGCATTATATTAGATTTAAAAACAGAAGTTCTTCTATATATATATTTTTTTCTTAAATAGAAATGAATGATCTATGGGCAAATATGAAGCTTTCTTTATTAATACTTATGATGAAGAAATCATATAATCTAAAATAGAATATTAATCACTTATAAATATTTGTTTTAATGAATTTAATTTCACTTTAAAATATCTGTATTATATTTAGAATATATTTTTTAAGCTATTTACAGTGGAAGAAAAGGAGTATATGGGTGGGGGCTACAATTCCTCAGGTGTTAGAAAACTAAAGCTGATAAAAGTCACATTATATAGCTCTTATAAAATTTTCATTTTATGAAACCTATTTGCTTATGAGCAAATATTAGTTATTTTATCTTAATATTTTTTTTAACTTTGAATGTAGACATTGTATTTAGTAGAGAAAATATAATTTTTGAAAAGTATCATATTTATAAGAAATTAAATTTTCTAATGTAAAGTAAAAAATTAATTGTAGGATTTGTTTAAAAAATTACCCAATTGGAGACATTTATGTATGGAAAAAATTCTAATGTACTATAATATAACAGCTAAATTAGAACTATATTTTTGTATATAAATTGTTAATCAATTCAGAGTGTATCAAGCGAAATAGGAATCCTAATTTGGATATCAATATTGAATTTAGAGTTCTATGTATAATGGCATAATTATATGCCAAAAACTGAAGATGTTCAACCCATTAGTGAATGATATTTAATGTAATGATTTCATATTAATAAAATATGTTTTGCTAAAAATTCTTCAAGCATCCATCAGATACTGAAATCTTGCACCATAGAATGCTAGCCAATCAGTAGTTTGATCTCCTTTTCACCCAGGCTATGACTCTATTCTTATCACGTAGAGAAAAAAAAAAGAAACTTAAGAAGGAAGAAAAAGAACAGAACCTTATTTTCCAACAAGTTTGACTATATCAGTAAAGTTGAAGTAAGAGATACTGTGTTAAAACTTCCAACCCTAGCGACGGGACATCTATATAATATACAACATTGAAATTTTATAAATTTATACAGTTGTGATGTTTGCTTTATATAATTGTAAATGCATTTTAATAGTTAATAAATATTGTGCCAAGAAATTATTTTATAGTCACTATTAGTTTGAAAAACTAATCAAAATTTTTTTTACTTCCCTTTTAAAAAAAATACTGATAGTAGGAAATAAAAATGATTGTCCTAATGTGTCCCATTATTATTTCAGTGTTGTTCCAAGCTGTGCATTGAAATGTTAACTTATTTATAGTCATGTTTATAAAATATTTGAAAGATGAACAATAGAACCTTTGAAATAAAAACTCTACTTTCAAAATTATTCATTTTTAATTGGTTTATAGACTTGCCTCCTTCCCTACCATTCAAGAGTTCGAATAGGAATGTATTTATCCTAATATTAAAAGAAAACTGAAATTCATCTTCTATGATAGAAGAAAACTGAATTTGTTAGCTGTAAAATTTTGATGTCTTAATATATATATATATAATTTCTTTATCAAGTTGAAAAGTCAGGATGATGTAAATGAATAAAGGTGATTATCAAAAAGCTACTTAGATATAAAAAATGTTTACATTTTTATATGTACAAATTTAGCTATTTGATTAAGTATCATAGGTAATGGCTTTTTAATTCATATTTTTTATTGTTATTGCATGCATATGAAAGGATATGGACTGTTTTTAATAGCAACTTTTTTTATAAATAGAAAAGGATTTTTTTTATCTGCAATTTAGAAAGATTTTTTAAAATTGTTACATAATTCAAACAATTTTATAATGAAAAAAAAAAAAAAAAAAAATTACATTCTTAAATAACACTATCCTATACAACATTGCATTGTAATGATATTCATTAAATATGTCAAACATAGTAAATAATTTCATCAACAGATTACTTTATGAACATAAGCCAATTAAATAGTCAATTTTATCACTTATCATTTTTAAAATTAAATGTTTGCTATTATAAATAAAAATATGATGTCCTAATTGCCATTTCAGTAAAAATATCCTATTAGGACAGCACATGAGTTGCAATTTAATTTTGTTTTTAAGTCATAAGAAAGATCTGAAAAATTATCAATAAAAGAATCTTCAAACCAACAACTTTTTTTTTTTTTAAATATCCCATACTTCCTTTGTAAATAGTGTCAGTCAGTCTAGGGTCTATCTTCTTTAGAAAACACGGATTATAAAAGAAACATTGATCAAATACAAACATGGCAAGTAAAATAGGTCCTAATCCCCAAAAAGTTAAATTAATAATAAGAGTATACAATAGTATTTTTAAAAATATTAAATTAGTAAGTTAAAGGTATTTTCTAATGAGATGGGATAAAACTTACAGAAAGGTTATTTATTTTTATGGTTATTGTCTAGATAAATATTACTTGTAATTTATCCAATGAATTACATTTTACTAAATTATGTATATTTTCTACTCCAGCAAGGAAATTAAAGATGCTTATAAATTCGTTTAAAATATGCAGTAGTTTACTATGATTTCAAGTGTTGAAGACATTAATCTCGCTCTGCTGGTTTCCGTTAACAAAGACCAGTTTGGAGCTCTCCGCACCGTTTGTAAATACACATCTAATGAATAACTCATCAGTTCAAATAACACAGCAGATTTGAATAAAAAAGCTACTAGTGCATTAAAAAAATTTATAAAATATAATATATATTCTACATTTCCATCAACATTTATTGAGAGGACCACTTAAAAATTAAGTGTTTTTATATCAAAGTTTTGCTTCTTTAACACTGAAATTAATTAGAGTAAAACTTACACACCATCTTGCACAGAGTACCAAATAAAATGAATAATTCTTATTTTGACAATTGCTAATTTTCTTCAATAGTTAAAATTAACTGTCATGTTAATATTAACATATGCCTTAAGCTACTGTTATGACAGATTTGATTTTTTGTTACTCAGTACAATTAACTGTATCTGATATTTTTAAATTTTTCAAGAATAAGTATTACCATCTTCCTTCCTTCCAAGAAATTTTTTCAGAATTTAAAAATAATTCCCAATTGCATAAAATTGTACAAATAGTTCTTTTACATATTAACATTTATCCGTTGACAAATCAGAAGTCGCTGGAAAATATTCTTGCAAGTTATATATTTCTACATTAAAATATTCTGATTTTCTAACATCTAAAAACCCATTAAATATTTTATTTACACTTGTAAGCATACCTTAATAGTTTGTATCTTACATAAGTATATTAATTATCCGAAATAAAATTTTTTTCCCCCTAAATATTCACCTACTAATGAGTGTCAACAAATAGACATTCTCCAAATTTAAGTAAAATATAAGGAGATTACTACATATTATTGACATTACTTTTATATATATATAAATTACATATATTGATTTATTTTATTAAATATATATTTAGACATTGATTACAAATATAAAATTAATATTCTAGCTTTATGTTTTAAAATGCCAACAGAATTTTGCTTGTTTATATAACAAAAATGATTTATTACTCTTTTAGGATAAACAGGCATAATTTAATAGTTTTGTCAAAAATTATATAATGATAGGTTACAACTTTTTATATAAATCATGGAAATAATCAAAAAAGAGAAAATGTTTTTGTGAAAATTATAATATTTGCATACATCTTATTTTCTAAATATTTACATTTTTTTTAATTAGATGCTAGAAATACATTAAAAAAAATAAGCAATATTCATAACTATAACATCCCTTTACATTTTTTCAATTATGTTTATTATGAACAATTTTATTTATTCAAATCATTTTATTCTCAATTTTTAAAAAGGAAATCTCTTATTAAATGCACTTAATTTACTGGATGTATGGTAAATATAAAGAATGCCTGTCTTAAAAAAGCAAAGAAAATGATAATTTTCATATTTCTCTAAAGAAATATCAAGTGATTGTAACAATTCATTAAATGATTTTTAGCTTCAGCATTTAAAAACTAGAGTAAAATACAAACACAATTTTATAAATTTATTACTATCAAACTACAAATAAATAAATAAAGGACAATTATTCATGAAATTCTTCACCTTTTAATCATAGCAATTGACAAACAGAAATTTTTTGAATGGACATTTTTTTTTTTTTATGTACATCAAAGTAGTAAGCAATGAACTTACCACTAATAGAAACAAGTTCTTCAAAGTTAGAAATAGTTTCTTCTAAAAAACATTACAATATTTAAGGACAAAAGTAATTGGTTTTATTTACAATGAAAATTTATTAAATAGAGCATTTGTAACATTGTTTCTTATATCCAACCTTTCAACAATAAGAACAATTATCTGCAAGAAAAATTATAAATATAAGTATTAAAACTATACTGCATAGGAAATTTTTTTATATAATCAATAATTATAAGCATTAAAAACAAAAATTATTATTATTAAATCTGTTCAAGCTTTTCTATGTTTAAAAAGCGTTAAATGTACAATTACCTATCTGGGTTTTCTTTTTCATAACAGGCTTTCCTGTTATTTAGCAATTTTGTTTAATTGAATGGCAACAATTAACAAAGAAAGATTTTCAGCAGATAATTCTTTTATTGTTTACAGTAAAGTAATAAATAAAAACTAATCACTAACGGAAAAAATGCGTTTCTTCTCTAAAGAACATTAAACTATCCAAAGCACAAAGAGGACTTGATTTTATTTACAATGAAAATTTGGTAAATGGGAGTATTTATTTGTTTTCAAGTTTCTTATATCCAACTCTATGAGATCTACGATTTCTTTCATGGCGTCCTTCTACAATGAGAGCAATTATCTGCAAAAAAAAAAAAAAAAAATTGAGATATAAATATTAATATACTGCATAAAAGAAAATGCTTTCATAAATGAGAATTAACAGTATTAAAAAAAATATTAAATATAAGCTATTGTGCATTAAAAGCCTTAAATGTACAACTTTTTTTTTTCAAAACAAATATGCTTTCAGATTTTTTAGCCATTTTGTTAAAAAATTCTTTGTCTTTTAATATTTATTATTAATAGTAATACTATTTTTAATTGTTTTAATTTTCAGCAAAGTTTTGTAAGGTATTTTTTGTTTTTTAACCATATATTACTTTAAAATTATAATAGTAGACAATAAACAATTGCATTGTGTTGTATAGTGTGGGACATAAGGACTATCTTTCGAATGTTCAAAGCCCATTTTATCAATTATGTCATACTTCTATAATTTTTTTGTAATCATAAAATTAATGATTAAGTAGATGTTACTTTATTACACAAAGGCAGTTTTGTCATGAAGTAACAATGGTTTGTGTTTTAATAATATTTTTCATTGAACCAAATATTTTATTAAATTGATTTTTATATTAAAACTAGAATAATAAAGTTCACTTGCATAAAAAGTGACAAATTATGCAGTGTATCACTTGATGAGGGCATCTATGACTTTGCCATGGCAAAAGCAAGCAAGAAAATATTTTAGTTTAACATAAAAGCTTATATATAAAGATAAAAGCTTTTTAGCTTAGATAAAAAGCTTTTTGTAAATTGAGCACCTTAAAAAAGAACTTTTCACCAGAGTTTACATTTTTAAATTTGTTATGAATAAAGATGAATTTGAAATTGGAGGATTTATTAATTCACTTAATTGTATTGATTGCTTCTTAATTGTATTCCAATAACTTTCTAGGTATTTAAAAACATTTGTCTTTAATATAGAATAACTGGACTTATAAAGAGCCCTATTTCTAAAATAACTTAGAACATCATTAAGTCTGTAAAAAAAAAGACCAGTTTTGTTTTTCTTAATATTATATTTTAAAATTGGTAAGAACAAAAATCTAAAATAGAAATTAAGCAATTTTCCTTTACAGGATTGTTATCATTAGATTAAGTAAAATTATTACTTACTTTTTGCTTATTATGAAATACTAAATATCCAATCATAACTATTAATACAATAGATAAGAAATAAAAGAAGAAATGACTGTCTTCTGCATCTGGGAAAGTAGCAATCATCTGAATATCACTTTGTCCGTGTTCAAATAAATTTGGAGAAAAATCATTAGGTATTGGTTTTTCATTCTGGTTTGAAATGCTCTCTTTTGGAACCTTAACAGGAGTGGGAATTTCAGGATTAGGCTCCTTATTTTTTGCGTCATACAAATTATTACCATCTGAAATAAAAACAATTTGCCTTAAAAGGATAGATTGCATTTGCATTACAATATTAATTAAAAAAATTGCAAAGAGCATAGATAAACATGGGGGAAAAAATTCCTTTGTTTATTTCCTTTATTTAAATTTTTTTTTTTAGTGCAATATTTATATTTATTCCAGGAAAGATTTTTTTTTTTTGCAACATTAAAAAATTTTTTTTAGAACTTTTCACATTTCTTTAAATTCCTACTTTTGATGTAAGTAACACTCATACAAATTGATACAGCATTTACCTATTGAACGCAGACATATTTGTATGTATGTATCAAGCATTTTCTTAAAAGAAACTTTAGGATGTTAATAATTTCAATTTTTACTTTCCATAAATTGTTCGTATCAAAGTATAACTATAGTGTAGATATATGAAATTTTATTTTGAACGGGGGAAAAAATACCTTTTATATTGGTTTGTTTTCATTATATTACATCAATACATTAAAAAAAACTATAATAAAATTTAAAGTCCTTTCTCTCTCTACATCTAATATTGCATATCATTTATACTATATTCCAATAATATTATAGCATCCTTTCACAATATTAAAAGTTTTCTCTAGCTTAAAAAACCCTTTATGTTTCAAACTGTTAGTCTAATTTCCAATTGCGATCGGTAAAGCAACAAACACATTTTAACACACAGGCACTAATTTATGGTATACAGTGACCAACATTCATCAACAAGTCACTCCTCTTTGTTTATCAATGATGACCGATTTCAGAAAAAATTGTCAAAATCTGGTATTTTAAGTTAGATTTCAAAAGCAATTCATAAAGTTCTGATAGCATATGATTTGCAAGCTTCTGCACTTCCTTTAGAAATTTAATATGTTGAAATAATACTGATCTAACCAATCAAAAATAAGTTATTATCTAAAGTCAAATTGTAATATTTAACATATCAAATAAATTTATTATTTTGGAAAAATGGTTCCTATTTAAAACATTTTTTTATTGACATGTTTAAAAGTCCTTCACATTTATTTGAATCACAGTATTCACAATCACAATATACAATCACAGTATTCACAGTCACAATCAGAATATTTATTAGCTTCACATTATACTGAATGCCTTTTAATTATCTTTATTATTTCTTCATTGCTTCATTATTTTAAACAATTTCCAAATGAAAAATAGTACACAATTCTAACAAACATTTCATTTGGAAAAGTAGACCTATAGCCAAAATTTCTAAATGAAATGACTCGTAACTGATTGAATCCTACCTTGAATATATATAAATGAGAGAAATGGTTTATTAATATTACAATTTTATACATATTTCTTTAAATAAAGAACATTTTTTCATTAAAAATCATTGCAAAACAAGGGAGAAATAAAAATAAATTATACAATAGAATATTCAAGTTTAGTTTGTAGCTCTAAGGTCATTTTGTGCACACTTTAGGCTAATTAGATTGAGACCTACAGTTTAACGTGATAAAATATTCAAAGGAACATACAAATTTACATAAATTTTTAAACAGAAGTCTTAACAGCATGTGCCTTTATTTTTTACTTGGATAGTAAAAATAAAGGCACATGCTGTTAACTCCACTTTTCTTCCCTCACAAGTTCATACATATTTTGAATCCTCTATACAACTTACAAAAACATTTGTTTACAACATATTGAGGCACTTACGTATTAACGATAGCTTGGCGACGGTTGCGCCAATAAAGAGCACACGCGCCAACCGCAGCTACAGGTTTGACGGTTTTTAAGTGGCGCCAATCTACACTTAAAATTTTTGTTCCAAATAATAAAATATATAAAACACTTCATTTAAAATCAAAACGCTTTCAAAATTCGACGTCAACTCCTCGCACCAGCAGTATATGAATCTCAAAGCTGTACAAAATGGAGATTCTGCTTCCCTCAAACCAGTTGTCTTTTCTAAGTCCCACACGATAAGCACACTGACTGAAATTGCATTTCCAAAACTTACGTTCACCAAAATAATGTCTCATGTCATGGGAATTGGGACATTTTCGTTGTTTTGGTGAAATATTTCGCTCCTGAAAAAATAAAATTGCATCTTGTTCTGTTTCTGGCAAATCCCAAATACGCATTTGAGTAGCACTACAAAATGGCGTCAAAACTCAGCACATCTGCAGCTATCTAACGATTGACGCCACTTAAAACCGCCAAATCTGTAGCTGTCAGATTGGCGACACTTAAACCGCCAAGTCTGTCGCCAAGGTATCGTTAATACGTAAGTACCCATATTGAATTTAAACAATTATTTTTTTGTCCTATTGCTAAGAATAATTAGAATAAAAAATTTCGTTGAACAAATTAAAAATCAATAAAAAAAAAAAAAGCTTAAAATATTTTTGGGTAAAAAATAGTTAAAAAAAACCTAAATTATAAAAATTAAGAAAAATGAAAATAATTGAGAACAAAAGAAAAAAATAAAACCCCAGAAATAAACAGTTATAAGTGGTATCTTAGAAAATGTACTAAAATAGATTTTGCAAAAATTTGATTTTAATGTTATAATAAATTTATCCAAAAGAATCATACTAACCATAGTCGGGACTAGAAAATTCATCATCTCCAGTATTTTCTAAATCTTTAAAAATAAATAAACATTAACAGATAATTCTATTGCAATTAACATTATACAGCAATAGTAATAAGAAATTATCATAATAATAAAGTAAATTATAAGGCATTAATTGAACATTACAATTTAATTAACACACGCATATATATATAATACACATACATGCATTAACTGATAATGATTCATAAGAAGATACAATGAGAAAGATAATTCAACTAATATATAGAAATCATAATTATAAGAAGTTAATAGTGTAGCTCATCAAACTATATACAATGAAAGAAAAAAATTAAATCAAAAGCAAAAAATTAAATTTGGGAAATCTAGTAGGGGCAAAGAGGATCAAGTTTAAATCACAATTTTCTATCTATAACCTGAGTATCATACCATAAAAACTTTGGTTCAAATTACAAACCACAGCACTACATATGTGGATTTTTTTCTCTCAAGTTTTTGATAAAAATCAAACTGAATTTTAGACAAGGAATGACAAAAACAAATCTTTTAAAATAAATTAATGTCAGATGTGATTTATATCTTGTGTTAACATGTAAATGGGACTAAAAAGTTTTCCAATGTTTTTGTTTTTTTTTTTACATAATTGCATAATTTTATAAAATAAGATATAGCAGTCCTAAATATATCTATGTAAGTAATTCATATTTCAAAAAAATTCTTAAAAATTGCAAAAAAAACTATGTTAATACAAAATCTCAACCAGCGCAGAAATAGAACTCTACTGATACATTCTATATGAAAGAAAATAAGCAAGTTGGCGTACATTACCTACAAATTACACCACATAATTAATTTCTTTTTGTACTGCTGGAAAATATGTTTGTGGTTTATACATTGAATATAAGGAGAAAATTAATTTGTAGAAAAATTTTAAAAAAAAAACATGGTTAAACTTCATAATTAAATTGAACACATTTTATATAGGTATATACAATATTACATAACAAAAAACAAATATATGATGCACTTGAAAATGAATTAAATAAGTTATTGAAAATCAGCAAGCTACAGAAAAAATTCAAGTAATGCAAAAATTCTAACAAAAATACCGCTTTAATTAAAAAAATTACAGAAAAAATATTTACCATATTGATCTTCATTATTTTGTCCAGGTTGATTAATGTCATTCTCTCCTTCCATCTTTTCAAGAAGTATTGTACTTTCTGTTGGAACTTTGCTTGGACTAGAAGTAAAACTTGACATTTCAGTATTTGAAATACCAATTGATTGCACAGTAGGATTCTCATCAAGAATTTCAGGTTTAGTTTTCACAGGCATATTTCCAGAATTTATGTTCGTTTGATCAGTTTCTTTTACCTGTTTAGAAATGTCAGGACTAATTGGATTTTTTAATTTATTACCATTTCCCTCATTTACATCGGTGGTGTGATTTGAATCAATAGAAGTCAATCCTGAAATTTTCTGGACGCCGGAATCTTTTGTTTGATCTGGAGTTTCCGTGCGAGTAATAGTTTTCATCTGACTTTTATCTTGAGCAGCAGTAATACTGTTTGGTTGATGTTCTGCATGATCAGTAACATGAGCAGTAATGTCAGTGTTTTGAAGATGTTGTTCAGTTACTTTAATGTCAGGAGTATTGGAAGTGATGTTTGTTTTAATTTGCTTTTGATTTATCCCTTCACCACCAATGATAGTTATAGAAGAAACTTCAACTTTTTCATTTTCTTTCATAATATGATTATTTCCAGAGAGGTTATTTGCAAGCTGAGTTCCTTTTTCATTCATTTGTAAATCTTCTACATTTTGTGACTTTTTTTCATTTCCAAGCTGATTAGTAAGTTTATTATTATTTTCCTTTTCTGTATCAATTTCATTCAAAGTAAGATCATTTTTTAATTCTTGATTATCCGGATGATCCCTAGGTTCTTCAACATTTCCTGCAAAATTTACATTATCAGGATTTATTTCATCCTGTTCATTTCCTAAAGTCACAATAGAAGTACTTGCAACAGTTTCAGTAATCTTATCCAGAGTATTAGCAATGTGTGTTTTTGTATCCTTTGTTAACTGTACTGCATCATTTATTTGTTGATTAGGTATTTGTTGATTTTGATCAGCATTTTTATTAGTGGAGGAAGACTTTTCTTGTGGCTCATTTACATTAGAACTTGTTTGAGTAGACTTCTGATCAGTAGTAGCTTCATTTTTTACGGTTTGAAGAATAGAATGTAGAGTATTGTTAGCTGCTTTACTTGTCTCAGCTGGAAAAGAAAATGAATAAGTGGCAAATAAAATAAATATAAGTAATTGCAGAATTTCAACTTAAAATTCAATGAAAAAAAAAAAAAAGAATTAAACTAAAAATTTTTCAAAAATCTTTAAAAAATTTTACAAGAGTTTTAAGATATTATATCTAATTCCTTTATTTGTTTGAATAATGTTTTGCTATTAGTTACAAAAATTTACAATTCAAAAGCCAATAAGCATAATAATTTAAATTAATAGATTAATAATTTAAAAAAACAAAGAATTCTCGAACGAAAATGGCTTAAATAACTTTTCAGTCTTATCGCAATTTATTGACAGAATTAATACTAAGCAATTTATTTAATATCTTCAAAAATTATATTATACATTGGCTTAACATAATTATGCTTTATTATAAGCTGTTTAAGGTTAAATCACATTTTTCTTAATTCATATATGTGAAGGCATGCAATTATTATATTTACATTAGATATTAATATTTATGTCCAAGCCAATATTTTTTCATAATATTGTCTTAATTTTCATGATTGTTGAATATAATTTAAGCCTACTTGGCTCTAATGTTCATGTAGAATGTCATGCTTACTAATCAACGATTTATTTTATGAATAAATCGTGGATTAGTGAAGAAACACAGCTGAAAGTTGCAGTTGCATATGTATTTTTAAATATGTATATACTATTCCCTAAAATTAGCAACATCCCCATTTAAGGAAAAAAAAACCTGGTTGCATAATCTACAAGCCAAGAGAAAAATCTGATGCAATAAGGTTACGGCCTACGCACTAAAAGAAAGAATGAAAAATTCAAACACCAATCTAAATGAAAACTACTGCAACCTTAAATTGAAAGCAAAAATATAATATTCTGATAACTTTTTAAAAGAGACAGCGACTTTATATGTATAACTTTATATATGCATTATGTATTTTAAAGTGTAATCTATTCTTGTTATAATTTTTTTTTTTTTATAAAAAAATTTGTTAATACCATTTAAAGAATTACAATTAGATTGAGTAGAAAACATCAACCATCATAAAAGTCAGGGGAATTAGCTAATAAAAATAAATTGTAACATCTTAAATTTTTTTAACAAAATATTAAATCAATGAAATTTTCCATACATAAAAATTATAAAATTCACATATTATCCATATTCAAATTACCTTGTGGAGTTTTATTTTCATTCATCTCATTATTTGCCTTTAAATTATCTATTGGGAAAAAAATCATATTATTAAGCAATGTTTAAATATTCAAAGACAGCAAAAAATAGTCAAATATTATTTGTTATTACTGCGCAAAGATCTATTTATTGTCAATAAGAACATTTCTTTTCTGTATTCAACTATATTGAATAAGTATCAGAACAAAAATTTGAATAGATTGCTAAAAATCTTAAAACTCAACTATATGTATAGCTAAATTTAATAATTCTAAATAATTTTTTTAACTGTGGCATACTTGTTAAAGTATGTCACTGTTAGAAAAAAGACCCTAGATTGAAGAATATAGATATATATTAGACCATAGACCAAGAATTGAAATATTTGCTTCACTTGTAGGCAACTTTAGTTCTGCGAAAAAGCTTAGTACAAAATAAGTTAATATTTCCAAAAAATGCTACTATAAAAAAAAAGAAAGCAAGTCAAGTTTCAGTTGTAAATGTCGTATTACATTGAGAAGGGAAGGAGAATGAATCCATAGATAAAAGAATTGTGAAATTAATTAAATCAATATTTAATATGGAATGTAAATTTAAAAAATAATTAGAAGAATATTCTAAATTATAAGGAGAAAAAATGTTTATTGAAGAAAACAAGGTAATTCAAGTAGGTAACGAAAGTAATATTAGTTAGTAGTATTGAAGGCATATTATTGAATTTAAGGTAAAAAGACAAAAATTAAATGAACTGACGGCAAATTAATGAATCCAAAGTTGATTACAAATAAAAAATATTGTTAATTTACAATAAAACTATGGAACTATTTCTGTCAAAAGTCATGAATTACTTGAATAATTTTCAATTTCAGAATAAAATGAGTTATATATGGCTATTGTGAATCAAAATTAAATGAATAAAGCCTGAAATCCTCTATTTTTATGAATGAAAAATGCTACATACAATGAAAATTTACAAGAATATTAATCAATTACAAATGCAAATAACTTCACAAGAAAAAGTATTGAGGAAAACCCTCCATAATAAATTTATTATTTAATGAACATTTTATCTTAATTTGCTTAAATTAACATTTTATCTTAATTTGCTTAAATTAAATTTGAAATTTTAATTCTGCAATCTACACTTTTTTTCCCCAACAAAACTTATTAAAGTAAAATATAAAACATTAAGTAAAGCAGAAAAAAAAAAAAATTTAGTTTTTAAATCAAATCTCAATATTGAGAAGTTAAAAACAGAGCAAAAGTATATAAAAATTATATTTTAATAAGTACACTAAACTATCACTCACCATTCGTTTCCAATGTTTTTTCAAAAGAATTTGGTGCTAGTTTATTCTGTGCAATATTTTCATTATCTATAAAGAAATACATAATTTTAATATATATATATTTGATGTTTTAATGCAATAATTTAAGATTGAATGAGATGATTTAAAGTACTGGTATATCAAGATTATGTACTGCTAATACAACAAGTCCATATAAAAATTGTACAGATAAATCATTTTGATTTCAATAACTAGTAACTACATTTTTATTAATTCTTCATCAGAGTTTCACAAAACTCATCACCCATCACCAATTTAGAACTCGTTTGGTTTTAAAAAAACAATCCTTATTCAAACATTTATTTATGAGAATGACATACAAATTAAAACAAGTGCAAAGTGGATAATTTATAGCATATTTAAAAACGAAATTATATCTCAGCATTTGAAAAAAATACCAAAAATGATAAACAATCACATGGAAAAAGACTTTAAGCATGATATTAAAACTTCTGTACAGAATTTTCATGAGTTAAATACCTAGAATATAAATTTTTGTCAAAATTGTAATCAATTTTTTTTCTCCTGAACTTTAAAAGCATAATATTTAATTTTTTTTTTTACATTTGATACAAAACCTGAAAATTTTATATGATACGTATTTGATTATTAATTCACTTTGGATATATTTTGATTCAGGATTCAGATTCATAGTAAAGGAAGAAACATTAGGGCATTTTTCAATTTTCATTGCTTTAAGTGCTTTTTTTCAACAATTATACATTAGTCATCTTTCTAATATGTTATAAGCATTTTACAATTTTAAAAAACAAATAATTCACTTTTAATCTATGCAAACATGACTTGATGTACCTTGTATACATTGGGATAGCACTATAATAATAATGGGACACCTATCTTTTACATTAACAATCTCTACTTACCTTTAAAAAAAGTAGAAATGACAAGGAAAAAAAAAAAATTGACGAATAAAATGGCTAATATTCACAAAATAATTTGTTAACAAAATAGTTATAATTATTCACAGTGTATCAGTATTATATTCAAAAAATATAAGAATCCAAATGTATGTAAAATTTTAATGTTGTAGAGGTTAATGTTACCGTCAACTGTTTATGTTTTTGTCATTAGTTTTAAACTAATGTACTGTAAATCAATTCTACTGGCATCTCCAATTTCTGGGAAAATAAAATTCCGTGTTTTGTTTTTCTCCTAAGATGGGTTTTCACCCGATACAATAACTTTACTATTGTTTTGCATCATAAAACGCCAGCTAATCAAAAGCCCAAATGGGCAGAAAAATCAGTCTTCTTATTAGCTGGTTTAATCAGTTTTCAGTTAGTTTCATCAGTTTTCTTATTAGTAAACTATGCTATAGTGCATAGTTTACAGTATCTAATGGAAATCCACATTTAGAAAGGGCAAAACAATTTCTTTATTCTGTATGTTTTCTATCTGAAAACTATGATGCACAGGTTTAGCCATAATAGAATTTATGACAAAAAAATTTATTAATATGAAATTATTACATCACACATTATTCACTAAACCGGCCATTTTCAGTTTTTGATAAATATCAATATTATTAAACAACTCAAGTTCAATACTGTTATACAAACCGAGATTCGTACTTTTTACGGACTCGCTGTCTTAATAGATTAATATTTGTACAATCCATTTTATTTCCTGCATTGATTTGTCCTTTGTTACAAAGTGCAATACTTCTAATTAGTAAAGTTTAATAAATCTATACCATTTTTTTCTTGGAATTCTTACGTCTTAGCTTCATCAATAACTTCATGTTAAGATGGGGAATATAAATGCTACCTTTGAGTGAAGCCCTTTAACAGTAAACTAATGTAACTCTAATTAAAGATGTAGTTTGTTGACAGTTTGTAAATTATAACTAAATAACATCAACATTATTTACAAGAATATTAAAAACTAATTCATCATCCAACTGATTACTTACAAGTAAAATTATTAATTTTGCCACAAGCACACAAAGTTTAAAAGAATAAAGTTAAGTTGAATTCAAGCTATTAACTGAAGATTAGATTTCGTAAGAAAAAAACTTTTATTTGCCGATGCAGCTTATACTGAAAGCTAAGTTTTTTGACTACCACTATATGAATTTAAGTTTCCTATTGATTGAAGAGCTATCTCTGATGTTACACATGAGTTGCATCAAAAGTTCGGCGAAATGCCAGTTAAAAACAACATACAGAACACTCAATAATTAATCAAAATCTTATTAAGAGAAATAAGATTTTGATTAGCTGCTGCTCTTAGACATTTATTAGTAGCCCTTTTTATGAATACAGCTTTACTTACCAAACTTACACTCAACCTTTTTCTTTTAAGAATATGAAAAAGTGATAAATTAACAACATAGTAAAATTTTCATACTGAAACATTTGGGAAAAAAATATTTAAGTTTAGCTAAGCTTACCTGAAATTTGTTTTTGAACTTCATAACTCCACAGAAGAATTTGGCATGCTTTTTCAAATTCCTTCTCACACATTATCTCACAGATAAAACCATCTGTAAGTCTCTTCAAGAAACTCTTATCTTCTGGTACTGAATTCGTCAAATTAGCAATATCTGGACATATATTTTTGGACAGCTGCACATCAATATCGGGGAGCGAAATAGTTTTCGGGGAACAGGAGATGCTTCGAATATTGTTGATTATTTCTTTACATAAATTCACTGCTTCTTTACTGCGTATCGTAGATTCTGTATTTTGGCATATTTGTAAATACGATGATAAGTATTCAAAATTATTTAAATGTGCATCATTAAATGGAAGTTGAACTTTATCAGGTATGGAGCATTGATTGAATTCCAATTCTTTTAAAAATAAAGAATAAATGCTTTCAGTATTATTCACAGGGGCGGAAAAACAACAATGAATAAGTATTACCGAATATAATAATTTAAGAAAGAGAGAATAATTGAGCTGGCTAGAAATTGTTGCAGACATGGCGCAATGTAAACAAAAAATACAAAAGAGTATATCACGAAATCTTTAGCAGGAATAAGATTATTCTTAAGCAAAGTTCATATTCAAACCTGAATAATTTATATTATACAATGCTCGAATTTTGACAATAATAACGAAGATGATGCATGCCAATAACTTATTTGCATCAAACGAGAGTTGCGGAATTACAGGGCAATTCAAACGAAACTAAAAAAGTAGAAAGGGAAATAATCAATAATTAACAGCACTTCGCTTCAGTTCAATTTTCTTTTTTTTTTTTTTTTTTTTTTTATCAATACAAAATTCAGTAGCTCCAATTTTCTTTCATTTCTATTAGCAGTTAGCGTAAAATTCTACATTGACATTGACTTGGATTAAAAAAAAAAAAAGAATAAATATGGAGATTATTGCAATCCTGGTGATTATGGCGACTACAAATACTTCCGCCACTGTCTAAAAGATGGTGGTTGCTAAGAATAGGTTACCATAAGTGTAATCCATTTCGAGAAGGTAAGATTTTTGCTTGTTTGTCATATTAGTGCATTTAACTTGATGTTCAACAAGCTGGTTTTTATTTTTCAATGTATTTTTACAACTAGTAATTAGTAATTTGACTACGATTATACCTAGTAATTTGTGAGTGAAATAATTTATTCCCCGTTTCTGGGAAGATGATTGGATTGTATAGAAGTAAATTTAGTATTTATTAGAACTGTAGGAAAATCCCTAAGTATAAAAGTTTTACGGAAACTGTAAGGTTTTTAAAAATAATATGCTGAAAAATTACAAATTACAAATGTAATAATGAATAATCTCGGAAGGATAGGTATTTATTATAAGCAGGGAAGGGACACTGTAATATTCCGAATTTCTTTTTATTGTTGTTTAAAAATAGTGTTGTAAATGGAATTAATTCTATTGATGATGTTATAAATTAATGACAATATTAATGATTAATAATGATGTTAGAGGTATTTTGATGATGATATTGGAATTCGAGGGTTTTGAAGTGGAACTCTTTCCAGAGGTCAAAAATAGCGATTTGTATGAAATTATGTATACTAAAAAAAAAAAAATTGAATTTGGAATTTGAAAATTTGAATGGTTAAATATAATTAGCCCGTCCACATACCTAAAAGCAATTTGTTAATTAGATAGTGATTTTTTTACAGTAAATGATATAATATATGTAGATAAATACGTCACCATGATTTTTAACACACTTTTTTTTTCTAGAAAGACAAGTGTTTAAACCCCCTTTGGGTTCAACATACTTCGTTAACTCGAATGACGTGGAAAACAAATACATACTTATATTATATTTATTAATGTAAAGATAATGCCAATAAATAAGATTAATAGTCTGAAAGTAACCAAATGGGTCTAAGAATAATGAAAATTCGTTAAAGCAAATTAAAATTACTGATCATTTTTTTAAAGTATTTTTAATTTTACTTTTTTTTCCTGGACAAATTGTTATTTGCCGTGATCTTTCCACGTTGATTAAAACGCATTTTTATTAAAGAAAAAAATACACCATATTTTCAGGATGTAAAAAATCAAAATTTAGCAATCACATTCGGTGCAATGTTTAACTAAAATTTTAAAAAAACTGTTTAGAGAAAAATATTATTGTGTTGTTACACAAGTATGCAAACTGGAGAAACAAGTAGTAGGAGTATTTGATCTAATTTTTTTTTAAATTAATATTAGCATTTTAATGTTCAATATTGCACAATGATTAACAGTGTAATTGTTTTCAATGACATTCGATCTCTTCAGTTTCCTACACAAATTTCAAGACTCTTTCTCAACAATCATAAATTCTTTCTCTAAAACCATATTTGCCATCCCCTTTATCAATATTCCTCGATTTTTTGCAAGTAATTGCTTTTCTAAAATTGAATATAGAGTCTATCGATGAGTTTTTTTCTATTATTCGAACACTTCTTCCATCAAAAATTCATCGAATGCAAAACTTTTCTCAGTGATTCCCTATATATATATATATATATATATATATATATATATATATATATATCAGTGTGTATGTGCGTAACCTTTGATTATAACTCATTGAAGTTTGATACGCAATTTTCATATTCAGTTTCAATTATTTATTTTTTCTAATGCAGCTGGCAAACACTAAGACTTTTGTCTTGGATGCCTTAAGGCAAGCGCTGCACAGACGTTACTCACTTTGCATTACCCAGGGGCGTGTGTAACTTGAAGATAAGCCACGGAAATGGAGTAACAATGCCCCCGCAATGCTCTACGATCCTATTAGACTGGGACCTACGGTTTAAAGTGGATTCGAACCTCCACAAACATCCATGGCACCGCCGGGGACTCGAACCCGAAACCTGTGGTACCGAGCGCTAGCCTCTCGGCCATTCAGGCCCTCAGTTTCAGTTATACAGCTGCATATAATTTAGAGCCTGAAGGTCAAATGACTGGCGCTTGGTGCCACAGGTTTCGGGTTCGAATACCGGGGTGCCATCGATGTTTGTAGTGGTTTGGAATTCTCTCTAAACCGTAGGTCCCGGTCAAATATGACTGTTGAGTGATGGGCTGTACAATAATAAATAAATATTGTTCAAGTTGAAAGCAAGCATTTATTTATACAGTTAAATTTTGGAATTAAAATATTATTACTTTTAAAAACAATGCATACAGATAACACAATATAATGCTGGATAAAATTTAATCGAGATTGAACTAAATTTTTATAATAAAAGATTTGAACGGAATTAAAAAGAATCAAGTTTTTATCAAAATAATAAACAATTCTAGATTTTTATACCGTTAATTAATTGATTAAAAAAATAAATATTTACAACATTAAAATAAAAATCTGTAGATATCATATGATTAGATCTTATTGGATCATATAACTTATATCTCTTTATGTTATTTTATGTTAGGCGTATTAAATATCTAAGTTCTAGTTAACGAAAGGAAATAGTTCTTATTTTTTTAGATAAAATAAATGCATTTATTTTTGATGATCTAGAAAATAAGAACTAGTATTAAATATATAGGAATATTTATTAAAACTAGATATTTAATATTTACTAGAACTAGTATTATTACTATATAAGAATATTAATAAGAACTAGTATAAGAATTATAAAAGAATATTTATTATTTGTTATTTTTGAAATTGTTTGCAGTTTCACAAATTGGTTAATATAAATCGTATTCTAAGAATAAAAGTAATAATAACATATTTCAATACTGTCAAAGAACTAGCTTCCATAAATTAGAATAATTATTTTTAAGCTTTTATTAAAACAAAAAAAATTTTAAGTGTACCCATTAAATTTATACTCAAACTTTAATTATATTTTTTTTTTCGAATTTTTGCATTCTTATTGAATGCAAAAATCATTATTCTAGTTAAGCGTTTTCATTTTGAAAAATCTAGTTAAAAAAACCCACTTAAAAAAAGTTGAAATTGAAATAAAATTATAGTCTGAATTTCAAAATTATACATGTGAATCGGTTTAACCTAAGAAAAAGTTAAGCAAACTCCATCTCAGTGCTTGTACAGCTGAATAAAATGATTAATCCGTAAAAAAATTTAATCTTGAAATTATCAAAGAATATGATTACACGGACTTATTTGCAAGAAGAAAAATAAATAAATAAAATCATCGTTAAATTGGAAAACAAAGAAAGTTACATCTGGCAATTGCAAAATTCAGGATTTAGCAAAAGATTTAATCAATTCTGTGATATTTGCAGAAAACTTAATATTTAACATTTGTGTGCGTGCGTTTGGTGCATTATTTTTGCTGATTCGTGATTTCGATTAAAGATATGTTTGATTTCGTTCTATTTATAGATGATTTCGGTTTGTTTCGTTTTTTTCTTGTGTTCTACCTATGTATGCCACGAATGAAGACGTGGCATATATAAATAGAAGTCTTATACTACCTGTGAACAGGTAACAAATGAAGAACATTGTCTTCCTGTAGGACGTTTTAATAATAATTGCCCTACAGTACGTGTTTTAAATATAACTATCCCGGAAACTCCTTCCCCTACAGTACGATTGTAGATGTGAGAATCAATTACTACCGAATCGCCTTGTTTCTGAAAGTAGTGGTTAGAACAAACACCACCAGCGGATATAAATCTGCTTTTCGATCTTTATTGGGGTGCCTAATGGCCAAGTGGCTGGCACTCTGGCCTTTGTTACCACAGGCTTCAGGTTCGAATCCTGGCAGTGGCATGGATGTTTGTGAGTGGTTCGGAGTTCACTTTAAACTGTAGGTCCCGGTCTGTTTATCCCTCTTGTGCACAAGATGACCTTAGAGTGACAAACCAAACCAAATCTATCCTTACTGTGCATGTCAGTACTAACCATTAGTTGGTTGTTAACATATTTGGGTTGAATTGATGAGTGATAAAAATTTATATAAAAAAGAAATCCAAAACTTCATTATTTTAAAAAGTTTAATTTATATATTTAACCTTATTTTATAAGCTTAATTGCGTGTTTAACCTTATTATCAATAAGGTCAAACATATAATTTGAATTTAGTTATGAAGTATAAATATTCTTTTTACAGATGTTAGTGTAATAGGCAGCATACCAGCATAAGCATAAGTAATGTTTTTTTAATAAAAAAAATTTTTTTCTTTAAAATATTAAATATTCATAAATACGCCTTCTTCTCAGAAAACAGAAGACTAAATGTTTTTAACCGGCGATGTTGAAGATGATAATGAATCCTGTATGTGTTATGTCCAACTTATGTTTGGCACGTTAGCTGCAATGGATGGTCTTCTACATCATTTGTAAATGTTGCATTCACAATGCTTGCAACAGATTTGATCCTAATGGAGAAGATGAATCCCAAAATCTGAGTAAATGTACTTTATTTTTCTAAATAAATACCCGAGTTTGTATTTATAAGTTTGGACATTGACTGAAAAATTAAAATTAAATTAAAGATAAAATATTGTTTGGGTACGTTTTTGTTTTTTCTATGTATCCATTTTTCGCTTTCCTACCTCAAGAATTTTTGCTTTTTTCTTACCTTAATTAACCCTTTGCACTCGAGGGCTCCGGAGAGGAGCCATTTAAAATTTGTCTTCAAGATCGAGGGCTCCGCTACGGAGACAATGCAAATAACAATATAAATAACGTGTTTCTTTTAATGCGTATATCAAACTTACATGTGAATAGGATCTTTTCACTAAAATCGTTTCGAGTTGCTGGTAATACGAATGAAAAAAAATTCGAGTGCAAAGGGTTAAAATTAGTCACCGAAGAACATTAAGTTTTATCGTATGTATAACATTTTTCGTTACTTACGTATTAACGCCACAGCAGCAAAAGTTGCGCCAATAAAGAGCTGCCAATGCGCCAAAATAGAGACTGTTTTGAATCTACACTCATGTCCATAAATTAAGGATAATTCAGAATCACACAGAAATTGAACTCTAAAATAAAAATTTCACCTGTAGAATTATCACACACATCTTGAAGAAGAATATGCAAATTACAGGAAACCACCAGATGGCGCGGATAGTACGTCACAATGACGAGAGGGTAAGAGAGGGGTATATAAGGAATGGTGGCAAAGAAGTAAAATTGTTCGCAAGCGCTTTAAAAGCCTTTCAGTGCAATAACCGCATAGTTATGGCACAAAGGAAGCATTTGGATGATTTTTACGTGGTAGAATTATCGGACGACTGGAACGTGGACGTACCCAGCTGGAAGTATCCGAGGAACTTGGAATCTCCCAGAGTGTCATCTCCAGGCTTTGGCAACGATTCCAAGATGATGGTAATGAGAGTAGATGTTACAGCACAGGTCTCCCCGAGTTACAACGCCGAATAAGGACCGGTATTTAGCCGTTACTGCCAAAAGAAACAGACGGAGCACAGTATCAGACCTGTCTCGTCAGCTCTCTTCAGCTACCGGTACGACAGTTTCAAGGCAGACCGTGTACAGACGCTTAGGGCACATTGGTCTATATGCTCGTAGGCCTGTCAGATGTGTTCCACTTACCGCAACTCACTGTCTCCTGCGATTAACCTGGAGTAGAGAGCATGCATTGTGGACACCACAACAGTGGTCTTGTGTGATGTTTTCCGACGAGTCCAGGTTTAGTTTGCAGTCTGATTCTCGCCGGACTTTCATATGGAGAGCGCCAGGTACCCGTTACCACCAAGAGAACACCATTGAATGACACCGTTACGATGGTGCAGGATGGCTCGTTTGGGGAGGAATTATTCTTGGTTCCAGAACTGACCTGCATGTTCAGAGTGTAACGATGACAGGCCACATCTATCGGGATGTCATTCTGGAACAACATGTACGTTTGTTTCGGGGCGCCGCGGGTGATGAATTTCTGTTTATGGATGACAACATACGTCCTCACCGTGCAAACATTGTAGACGAATGCCTTCAATTGGAGGATATCGCCCGTATGGATTGGCCAGCATACTCACCGGACTTGAATCCAATAGAGCATGTGAGGGATATGCTTGGCCGACGAATTGCAGCCCGTCAACCCCCTCCCACCTGTCCACCGGAACTTTGGAGGGCATTGCTTGATGAGTGGTATAATATTCCCCAAGATCAGATTGATAATCTGATACTCAGCATGCCTAGGCGTTGTAAGGCCTGTATTGCATCTTCCGGGAGACATACTCCATATTAACCATCATACTAACCATGTTATACTGTTTTTTGTAAACAGGTTCTTTTTGAAATTTGCTCCAGGGAGTAAAGATCTCAATTTTTATTAATTATGTCAAACATATAGCATCTTTTTTGCTCTTTACCTTTTGTTTAATAAATAGACTTTACAAATAAGTCAAATTTGTTTTGCTTCTGTCTCTTTCTTTGCCTGAACTTCATTATCCTTAATTTATGGACATGAGTGTATGTTAAACTATATCTGTCCATTTTCCACTGAAATCCGATTGACTACTTTGTTTTTAAATAAAGTGTTTTGAATTTTGAAAGTGTTTTGATTTTAAATAAAGTGTTTTATATATTTTATGATTTGTCACGAAAATTTTAAGTGTAGATTGGCGCCACCTAAAAGCCGCCAAATCTGTAGCTGAGGTGGCGTTAATACGTAAGTACCCATTTTTCAATAGGCTTCGTTTATACGATTATTTCTGTCGTTATTCGCTGCAATTTTGTGTGGTAAGATGCACTTTTCCATCAACTAAGTTATGGTACCCAGGCTTATCTTTCTTTCTTCTAAAATCCCTCATATTACCCCTTTTTCCATTAAAATCATCATATTTTAAAGTAAGCCTTGTTAAAAAAAAAAAGACTTTATTCAATGAAGCTTACACAGATTCCGCAAAAAGAACTAATTTATTTCATATAATAATTTTTTTTGCTCATATGAAATCACCCGAACCAAAGTTTAAAAAGTTTGGCTGCTTTTTCAGAGACCTTTTCCGTCATTCCAAGGTACCAAACTTGTTGGCAAGTGCATTTTCGATCTCTGTTTCAGCAGTGCCGTTCCCTTCCTTATAAAAACACAAGCACTTGTCCTTGAACATTTTGCTCCTACAACATCGGTGGCGATAGGCGGTGCAATCTTGGTGTCGAGGAATGCACTCTTTTGAAGATCTGAAAAAATGCGTTGCTAATATTCACAATTGCTAAAATCATACAATTAATTTAATTCACATTTTACTAGAAATTGATTAACAAAAAATTTAAGATTGAAGAAGTTTTTTTCTTTTGAATTTTGTTAATACTATAGGATGTAGAAAACTAACTTCTTAAAAAAGACTTCAGTAAATATAATGATCTAAATTATTTGGTTTGTCGCTCTACCGTCCTTTTGTGCACACTTTGGGCTAATTAGACCAAGACCTACAGTTTAACTTTGATTCCGAACCACTCACAAATATCTATGCTATCGACGGGATTCTAACCTGAAGCCTGTTATACGAAAGACCAGAGAGCTAGCCAATTGGTCATCAGACCATTATAATCTAAATGATGCTATCCATACTAAATATAGGAAACAATTATGGGACAAGTGTCAAAATTCAGCAATTATGAGCCAATTATAAACAGCCGAGTGTCTAGTGCTCTGGCGCTCGGTGCCACAGGCTTGGCTTCGAGCTCCGGCGGAGACAGGGATGTTTGTAGTGGTTCGGAATCCACTTTAAGTCATACCTCAAAGGTCTCGGAGCCAAGTCAGATTTCTATAATGTGATAATATCTCCATCCGTGAGTAAATTACTCATGGGATGTCCGTCCAGCACTGGAAGACTCAGGATTAGTCAAACACACAGAGAAAACAATTATGAATGTTTATTCTATCGTGTAAATGTTTATGTTAAAGGTATTTATGTTTATCTCATAAATTTTTTTTATCTTTAGTATTCTTCTTTTTCGGAAAATAGAGTTAGCATTAAAATTTAAATTACTTTAAATGAATGTTTGTTTTTTAATTTGAGATAAAAATGTATTATGCCAAAAAAATCATGAATTGCAATTGTATAACACTTATTTGTGATTGGTTTACAGTATATTGAAATTTGGGCAGGAAAAAAAAATTCTTTTCTCAGATGACATTCATTTTATTGTTTTTGGAAATGACAGATCAACAACAATTTTAACCCATTTTCTTTCCCAGATCATAGATCCATTCAGCCATTTTGTATGTAAAAGGGTTTTCACAAGCACATCGTTCATTCGAATTTCCTTCCTCGTCTGTAACGTCATAACATTTACATTTGTACTGGAATAATTTGCCCCTGCAGCAGTTCTCCTTATCGTGCGTGCATTCATGGTGCTTTCCGATGCACGTATTTTCCTCATCTTCTCTGAAAGAGAATAATTCTTTATAAAACCAAAAAACAAACAGAAAATTGACTGTTGAATGTTGTGCATCGATTTGAGAATAGCTTAAGCCTAAAGTCATGTTTCTGTTTTCTCAAGACGGAACTAAGTCTGATGTTTGTGAGTGACTCAGAATCCCCGATAAACTTTAATTATAATGTTAATGTTTGTTGGGTCCTGGTCTAATTAGCCTAAATTGATGATGGAATGATGTAGGCTAATATTACCATTCTAGAAGAGATATTTGCCTTTCTTTACAAGGATCTTTAAGTAAAGCTTATTAAGAGAGAAAAATTTTAAAAAAAAATTTAATTGAAAGGAAAGATAGATTGAACAAGTTATTGCTGTTTGGTATAATAATCATGGTAAAAAAGTCGATGACAGATAGGCAAGGTTGATAAGCATATTATTATTGTTATTCATTAACATAAATAGAAAAAAATGATATGGCAAAGAAAAATAGTTTAAATCAAAGATAGTTCATCTAGTTTATATCAAAGAAAATTTATCTAGTTTAAATCAAAGTTGGAAAAATTCCACAATAAAGTCACTGTCAGGTTAATTCCAATCTTAGTAATGATAATATTTATTTACCATATTATTATTTTTATGAAAATAACCATGACAAATAATTTAGGTGAAATAACCTTGACGACTATATAATATTACATCAGAAACGAACTATAGTATTATAATATCAAAGCTGTCAAGTTCTTTTGCACCAAAATTGAGTTTATAATAGTTATAATTTAATAGTTTATTGAGTTTATAATAGTTATTATTTAATAGTTATAGTTATAATTTGATATTTTTTATTTGAAATATGTAGCTCTTTTAACATTAATATCACGATGGACCTTGCAATTCTTATAATTAAGTGGAAATCGCCGGTTGAAAAATATTATGAACTTTAAAATTCGATCTTCACAATTTCATTACAATGATGACATTGGCATAACAAGAATGTGTTCAGTTCCCGTGTGGGCCCGGGTGAGAATAGCCCCACTGTATCCCATGCATGTCATAAAAGGTGGATAAAATGGGTACTCAGTGCCCGGGGGTATAAGCGAGTGGGGTAAAGTCAGACTTCTCCCTTTGAGTGTCCCATGTATTTGTACCGCAAGGTGAAGGACAAAAAGAAGCTGCATTTTTTACCCTTTATCATGGGTTCATGGACTTGGTCTAGATGTTGCTGTCGACCAAGTGGGATAAGAAACAACAGAATGTTTCAGTTGTATTTGAAATTATAAGAAAGTTGGAAAAATTCTGTTGAAGAGCTAAGAATTGAGTAATTTCTGAAAAGCAAGAAATTAAAATAAAAGTTGACAGAAAAGTAGAGAAAAATAATGATTGACAAAAACCCAATAAAATTCACACACATGTTCGCAAAAAAAAAAAAAATAATAATAAATTTATTTCACTTTTTATCTTTCAATCGTTCACCCGAAAATTTTTTTTAGCAAAACCGGTGACTTTTCCGGAGATTTTCTCTGCCATTCCCAGATACCATAGTTGTTGGCAAGTGCACAATTCTTGATCTGTTTGGGCCGTGCCATTTCCTCCTTTGTAAAAGCATTTGCAATGGTCTTTGAACATTTTGCTCCTACAACATCCATGGCGGTGTGCAGTGCAATCATGATTTCGTGGAATGCAATCTTTCGGTGATCTGTAAAATTTGCCACTAACGTTTTGAAATCATAGTCTTTAATTTAGTTTGCATCTCATTAATACATGAATTAATTGTGAACTTTAAATGCAGATTCAATTTGAAAGTTTAATAAAGAAGTAAAATATTTCGAAAGACAAAAATATTGAACCAGGTAAAAAGAGTATATTTCTACTCATTATAATACCTCAACATTATAAAAAATAATTGCTTTTTTGTGCATCCAAAAACTCTAATATAACCCTCACAAAAAAATAGGCTGTAAGCATTAAAATAAGACGAAATATGTTATATTTTGCTATGTAATACAAAATGACTTTTTACAATACAGCCTTTAAATACTACCTTTATCGTTTATGAGTCAGTTGATTTTCAAACTATTTGAAATTAAATAATATTAGAATAAAAGATTTTTATCAGTGTCTTCCTAGTTTGGCGTATAAAAATACATTTTAATAAACAAAAGAATTTCTAAAATAGAGTAAATATTTTCGATAATATTAGTTGAGCAATTTTTAATTTGAATTATTGAATTATATATTATATATATTATTTAACTGAATTTTAAATTTAATTGATTGTTCTCAAGCAAGAGATGTTTTTCCTAAATTTTAATTGTTTTATTTTTATTTATTAATATTCTCTTAATTTAAGCAACTACATTTTATGCAAATTTTCTAACTAATTTAAGATGTGGAGGTATTATGGTTCTTAAAACCACCTAGGAACTCCGTAAGAGGTACGCCCTTCGCCCAAATTTAATTGTAGCCTACATTGAATATCATGGGAAAAATTTTAAGTCAAATAAAATGCTATTAAATACGTAATAAATTTCAGTTTGTGTCAACTTTCGATTAAGAACTGGACATGATTATCTTGCGGAACACCTTAACGGACAGGTTCCCTCGACTCTAACTCTTGCCCGTAGAGCCGGTACTATGAATACAGAACATCTTTTGAAATTTACAGGACTGAACAAGGAGGCTCAGCGCCAAGAAGCAGTCTTGCAGTTATATTGGGAGGCCAGGGACCTCATGGGCTGAAATGTGGGCTTTTCGCTTGTCGGTCATCCCCTGCAGCTGTCTTCCTCGGACGGCTGCCACCAACCTTTCTAACAGCTGTACCTGTGGTTTGGAACGCTTTCAAGCGCGCGAAACGACATTTTTGTTGATTCCGAACTCTGCAGCTACACTGGTGACAGTACGCCCCTCCGCCAGCTTTCTGATCATTCTTCCACGTGGGAAGTCGTCCAGGTGATTTCTTCTAGCCATATTTCACGAACTGACTCACTGGCACTTGCAGCGAATATGTTGAATTGCGTCGCCGTCCTTCCTTTTATTCTACTGTTGAGCTGTGCGCTCCGACATCACGCGTTTTGCGTACGCTCACGTCGCCTCCGACGTTTCGTTCCTGATATTTGCATACGCATGACGTTTCTACTGACTTAGTGTTCATTGTACTGATCTCCAGACCTCCTTTTCTGCAATTTCATGGCTATCTGCTAAATTTTTACATTGTTGCTGAAGTTTTGCACACCAGTGTAAAATGTCGACCTTCTTTATTTACTCTCTCCCCCTTTGACTTTTTGTGATGTATGAGGCCGACTTATTGTCAATTGCTATCTTGCTGTATATTTGCTTTGTTCTGCTTGTTCTTTCTTTGTGTGTGATCCTTATTGTAATGGATTGATTGCCAATAAAGCCATATGTTACAACAACATAATAATAAATTTTAACTAAATTCTAAATCATCGGGACAAACATTATTATTAAGACGTAATAACAAAATGTTTTCCTTCAAATTTTCTTACATAATGAGTAAATGAAATTAATCTCCAAGATTAATAAAAAATTTTTGATTCAAATCCTAACTCCCTATGAAAGACATCTATTTTATTTCCATAATTACTGAAAACTTTAATTGTAGACCATTAATATTTTGATTACTTATAAAATAGTACATTGATAGGAAAAGATACAACAAAAAATCAACACCTTGATTAAAATTATAACTGTTATAATCTAATAACTACTTTAATAGAATTCCGAAACACTTTAGAATAATAATCTATTTATTTCAAATTATTTCAACAATATTTCTTCAGATGAAATCACCCAAACCATTTCTTTAACCATCTAGCTTTATCCCAAATTTGCTCTGCCACGCCAATGTACCATACTTGTTGACATGTACACATTTCTTCTTCAGTGCCATTTCCTTCTACATAAAAGCACTTGCACTTATCTTTGAACACTGTGCTTCTACAACAGCTATGGCGGTGTGGCGGCTTTGTAAAGGTTGCGTGGTTGTTAGCACTTTGTCAGTAATTCCATCAGTAGCCAGGTTTCTCATTTTTTGTAAAAGTTGACTGGGTTTAAGATCTCCCAAATCAAGTCCTGTAAGTAGTCTCTGAAGGCGCTTATTTTCGCTTTCTTTAAAAGTATTCAGCAAACGTGCTTTTGCAGCGGTGTATTTTGTTCTATTATCATCACGTATAATGTCCCACAAACTTTCAACAAATTTCGGTTCTAATTGCGAAACTAAGTAGTTGAATTTTGTATCTTCGGTTGTTATTCCACAAATTGAAAATTGTGCTTCAACTTGAAAGAACCATATTTCTGGTTTTTCTGCCCAAAAAAGGAGAAACTATTTTGACACTTACCCGCGCTACTTCATCTTTTTTTCGCCGATCCATTTGCTTCAGTCATTTTGTAAATAAATCACAGTTTGCAAACAATTCACGGGTCACCAAGTATGTGGCGGCTTTGTAAAGGTTGCGTAGTGTTATTAAAATCCAGACGGCAAAATAAAAGACGATAATCAATTTTCACATTTACATCTTTATTCCATTTCTTCTAAAGCCAACTACGTAATACCAGCTACGTTCTGTTTTTTATTCTAGCGGGGAAATTCCCTTTTTAACAGTGAAAGTAGAAGTCGTTCAATGTGTATTCCATTTTCCATCAATAGGTGTCGCTACAGCGGCGAGACGTGCAATCGTGATCTCGTTGGATACATGATCTGAAAAATTAGCTACCGTCACCTTCTAACTACTACAACAGAACCCAAAGACATTTCACATTGATACTACTCTATTTATTCTATGCTGTTTCAGCTTTTGCTTTTTTTTTTCAACCAAACAATTTACTAAGCACATTAGAAGCTTTGCCATAAAGGTTGTTTACTTTAGGAAGATAAGCTTGCTGGCAAGTACACTTTTCTTCATTGGTTTCTGAAGAGCACCTGCACTTATCTTTGAATATTTTACTTCTACAACATGCATCAAGTTACGATGTGCAATCTTGACCTCGAGGAATACATGATCTGAAAGATTAGCTACCATCACTTCTAAACTGTAGGTTGAAATAACAAAGCTAAACTACAAACCGAACAAACTGCTGATTTAAGCATATAAAATAGTAAAATCGAAATTATAATCATTTAAAACATTTAATAAAACTCTACATCTAAAGATCTTTGAAACAATTTTACTAAAGAAATATTAATAAATATAATTTACCCCACAATATTCTTTTTTGTTTTTCAGTATTTGTTTTTAACTCAAGTTGGCTGGATACAGTTTGAAATTTTATACCCATTTTTTCGATGGCATGTTTTCTATATTATTTTCACTTCGACATAATATAAATATTAAAAAAATACACACATTTATAGGTAGATATTAGGGGAACCGGAAAGTAATGTACATTAAGTTAAAACAGATACATATTTACTAAGTTTCTATTTGTAATCAATAATGTAATCACCCTATTTATCAACAACCTTTTCCCATCTAGTATGGAAATTTTCAATGCCGGATCGATAAAAACTAATTGATTTTTGAACAAAATATCTGAAGATAGTATTTTGGACATCATCAAAATGTTCACATTTTTTTGCCATTCAGAAAATGTTGTAGCGATCAGAATAAATGGAAATCCGATGGCGCAATATCGGGAGAATATGGTGGGTGAGGCAAAGCCTCCCATCCCAATTCATTAATTTTTCCAGGATTCGTTTTTGCGCAGTGCGGTCTTGCATTATCGTGTTGCAGAACTACACCTTTTCTGTTGACAATCGCTGGACACTTTCGAATTAAAGATTGATTTACTCGATCCAATTTTTCACAGTAAAGGTCTGTATTTACACTTTGTCCAGGTTTCAACACTTAAAAATGAACGACCACTCGAATAATCTACCAAACACACAAAGGTGGGGTGTAGATCTGGCTTAGTTGTAATTCTTGGCGATTCAGAGCCACTCCAGTGATTAAGCGATCAAAAAGCTTCCGTATTGTGCCGCTGAAGCAATAAACTACTTTTGGTGGATCGGTTAGTTTTTTTTTCTTCTGATAGATTATACTGGACCCAAACACCTGCTCTGCTTCCTTTAAAATCTGCTTCCTTCCTTGCTGCAAATGTTCTTGGATGGTCGACCAAGATTGGTTGTGTTTGACAAAGATCGGATTTGCTACCACTTCTGCTTTAAACATGCCATTGTCTAAAGTTGTTGGTCTGAGTGGTTTCGAGTCGGAAAGATCAAGTTACCGGATTTGAACTTAGAAAACCACTTTTGGCATTTACGAACGTCTAATAATGTTTTTTGGCAGAAACCGCTGCGTTACTACCCTTGTGAAACTCAAAAGCATACAATGCCGGATATGTATCTCTTCTGTTATTTGACTATTCATTTCGCCATAAATTAAATAAAAAAAAAAAATTAAGATTTTATTATTTACTAGTAAATAAGTCACTCTAACCTTAAAATGTCTTTTGCAAAACTTTCATATATAACAATGAACTAATAAATGATTAAAAATATCGACATGCTCAGAAACGACATTACTTTCTGTTCCCCCAGTAATATATAAGACAATTTAAAATGCGTATAACCCAACTTAAATTTATAAACGAGACATTAAAATTATGACCTTTTAATCAACTATTTGTTAATCATGACGTTAGAAGCTTACATTTCAAGTACATATCAAGTAAAAAAAAAATTAAATTTTCTTTTACCTAGCTTCTTCTTCATCCATTTCGCTTTCCACGGTGTCCAGGTCGTCTAGCATCTGATTAAAGGCCTCTTCCGCTTCCAATTCTTCATCTGGAGGAAAGACGTTTTAATTAAA
Organism: Caerostris extrusa; assembly: GCA_021605095.1. Taxonomy (NCBI): domain Eukaryota; kingdom Metazoa; phylum Arthropoda; class Arachnida; order Araneae; family Araneidae; genus Caerostris; species Caerostris extrusa. The sequence goes on along the minus strand of BPLR01003646.1, from coordinate 9,557 downwards.
AAAATGTTTTAGCTTTAATTAAAATAACATTTCTTATAAATATCAGAAACATTTAAGTAAAATAAATGAAAACTAAATGATAACAAATTATGCTGACTTTTAAGTATAAAATTGAATTACTTAATTTTGAATTTTAAGCATAAAATTAGATACTTTGATTTTGCAATGCCGCATGAATTTTCAATAGCAGAATCAAACATAAAACTAATTTAGTAACAATTTTTATTAATATTATTACTGTTCACATTTTTAAGAAAATTGTATTGCTATTATATTATTGAAATATTTTTGTATTATTCAAATCCCTGCATTATATTATATTTTGGAAAATATTTTGTATTATTTTCAATTGTAAATCATTTTGGGCTCCAGCCCAGAATTCATTCTAAACATTGTGGTAAGTCTGAAAGGCAATGCAAGAGGTGCATGTCTGCCTCTTCCCGTAGAAGGATATTCTGCAAAAATCCTGTTAGCACTTTTTGAATTTCTAACACACAGTTAACAAACTCAGTTACACTAATCCTTGTTTACCTTGTACTCATAACAACATTTTTTGACTATCTATAATTAATCGCTGATTTATCAATTCTTTTCTGAAATCTCTTGTTTTTTGGTTTCATTCTCTGTGATTGCCAGACATCTTACAACTTTCGCAGTTGTTGGACGTGGTGCTTTTTTACTCTCTCCCACAGTATAAATTTCTTTAAAAATGCTTATAAAATGAAATATAAAGACTCATGACTTTTCAATTATCTGCTGAATACACTTAGCTTTCGGCAAACAGAAGGAAAAAAAAAATAAATTAATGTAAAAATGAAGGATGAAAAAGTCAGAGGAAAGACTTGGAGTTTCTTAATGGATAATCCCATTCCATGTGAATTGCCCAGGCACGTAGGGGTAGCCAATTTCAGAACAATAAATGGACATGATTGTCTTAGGAAACACCTTTACAGATTTGGACTCCGATTTGCCCACTTTGCTTGACTAATTCTGACATGAGTGGGGACCACTTGAACTGCTGTCCTGGACTAATTGGCGTACTAACTGTAAATACTACAAGATATTTTAGTTGTTTTATGTGTGTTTCTGAACTGTATTGGGCTTCTTATCATAGACTGTTGGCAGTCATGCCTTGGTGTGGCGCAAAAAATTACAGATTGAAGACAGTTTTGTCGCCATCTGTTTCAACCTATATTTTTACATTGCAATATTTTATCTTTTTTTCGATCTACTTCTGCAGTGATTGTACATAAACTATTATATATGTATAAATATAGTATTCAATTCTTTGCTGTAGCTAACAGTATGCTGGATCTTGAATCCATGCTACTGTTTTTACTATTTTTTTGTATTTACATATGTGTAACAAAACAAATGTTCTTTTATATTTTTAATGTTTTTGTCAAATATTTCAATATATATAAATATTTTCTGACATATTTAGAAATTCAGATGAATTATTATATTATTACTTAAATTAGAATTTCAATGCAAATATACAAGGCATAATTTCTAATTGATTATCTTACCAGTCGTTTCAGACAAGACGTAAGTCAGCAAAATCGAACCAATCAATAGAAAAGAAATGAGGCCTCTCATTGTGGCGGTAGAAGAGAGATGAGCAGTACAGAAAAATTTCAGTCCTTTCCTCGATTTTCTGAAAAGGAAAGTGTTTAGGATTTAATCTATATTCTTTATTTCCCAAAAAGAACTTTATAACATTTTCTTTCAAATTTAAGCATTAACCCATGAATCAAAAAGTTTTTCGACACTTTACAATTGGATCCCGAGGGCCTGATGGCCGAATGGCTAGCGCTCTGGCGTTCGGTACCACAGGCATCGGGTTCGAATACCAGCTTTGCCATGGGTGTTTGTAGTGGTTCGGAATCCACTTTAAACCGTAGGAGCGCTGCGGGATCATTTGTTACTCCGTGGCGTGCCATCAAGTTACACGCCCCCCATGGGTAATGCAAAGTGAGTAACATCGGTGCAGCCCATATGGCGAAGATCACGGTCTATTTGCCAGCTGCTGCATTAGAAGAAAAAAAAAAATTGGATCCCCATTTTGGTGACCATGCTTTAGTCCATGTGAACCACAGCAACATGGATTGAATTTTATGTGTCGTGATTTAAACATGTACTTCCTCAAACTTAAAGGAGCAACTGCTCAGCGAAAGGGGAATAGCTTAAAAATCCAAAAAGCAACTTAATCGCTTTTATGAGACACTTACATATGCTAAAAGCAGTAATTGCAAATTTTGATTTTTTTAAAATACCTATAATTATTTTTTTTCCTTTCCATTAAATCTACCAATCTTTTTTTCTTCACTTAAAAAAAAAAAAAAAAAATTTTTTTTTTAATTTTTTTCTCACGTTTACCTGTGGCCTGATGGCCAATTGGCTGGCGCTCTGGCCTTTGGTATCATAGGCTTAAGGTTTGAATCCTGGCGGTGGCATGGATGTTGGTTAGTGGTTCGGAATTCATTTTAAACTGTAGATCCCGGTTTAATTAACTCACAATGTGCACAAAAAGGACCCGTAGAGCGACAAACCAAACCAATTAACGTTTATCTTTCTCATAAAGCATTTATAAACATTTATTTTTATTTTTGCTTAATATTTAAAAGTATGAATAAAAATAATTCATTTTCAGTAAAATGCAACTTAATTTACAATTTCTCATTTTTTATAGTATATATAGAATAATTTTTCGGTTGTATTTTTTTTTTTTTTTTAAAATGCGTATTGAAATAAATGAAATTCTCCTTTTGAAATGTTTTTTTAATTACGTGCTATTGCAATAATCATAATTTTTTTGATTAGGTTACTAAAATTCTATTTAAATCATTTTCTAAAAAAATTTCAAATCATATTTTGTGAATTTCAAATTCCAATAATTGACAAATTATGTGTGTTTTTTAATTTTAATATATGTTTATTTAAAACTGTATTTAAAAAATGTTTATTATTTTAAAAAAAAAAAAATGAAAATTTCATAATTAATTCTTATTTTTTCAAACGCATTTTCTTTAACCGTTTACTTTTTTTCCCCCGATATTTAATTTATCAAATCATTCTCACGTTTATTAACAAGAAAAAAATACAATATAAGAAATACAGTTTTTGACAAAAAAAAAAAAAAATGTCTTGAACATTATGATTAAAATAAAGCTAAACAATTACACGCAAGCAATAAACATGGCTTTTAAAGATAAATCTTTCGACTTTTAAAGATAATTTACGATTTTCTAATATCAAGCAAATATGGTTAGGATAAATGTAGGATTGAAGTTCAGTCTACGGAAGAGATTATCGTCTAAGTATGTATGTTTATTCTAGAAAAGAGGAGAAAAAAATCAAGAGATGTTGCAAATTTAAAAATATATTTGTTTAAATTGCTGATCAGCTACAATTTTCGTTTCGATAAGTTCTTGATTTTTAGGTCGATAATGTGCAATGAAAAAACGTTTTGATTTCTACTGATTACACGTGTATTACACTATCGAAAAATAGAAATTAGAAGATAAAAAGCAACAAAATATTTACCACGGATTATTTTTGTAGCAATTAATTTTTTCTTGTTTTAATAAACGTGAGAATGATTTGATAGATTAAATATCGGAAAAAAAAAGCGAACGATTTAAAAGTACACTTAAAAACTAAAAATAAATTATGAAATTTTTCCTTTTTAAAAAGCATTAATTTTTTTTTATTTAAATACAGTTTTAAATAAATATATTTAACATTAAAAAATTTATAATTTGCAAATTATTGGAATTTGAAATTCACAAATATCATCTGAATTTTCGAAATTATTTTGAGAAAACAGTTCAAATAGAATTTTATGTAGCCAAACCAGCAAAACGTTTTATGATTATTGCTATGAATCATAATTAAAAAAAAAAAACCCTTCAAAAGGAGAATTAAATTTATTTCAATACATATTAAATTAATTATTTTATACGTGCTGTAATTAAAGAACAATCTATACTGTTTATAAGTTTGTTTATTGTTAACAAGCTTAAGTAAAAAGAAAAAAAAATAATAATAAATAAATAATTAAAAATATAAAATAATAGATATAAAATATAAAATAATTTTTCGGTTGCCATTTTTCAATATATATCATTCATTATTTTAATTAATTAATATTAATATTAACTCATTATTTTTAATATATATTTATTTTTTATTGCTAGTATAGTTTGGAAAAAAATACTACTGTGAAATATCGAAATGATATTTTAACAATTGTAACATAAAAGTATATTTTACTATAGATTTTATTTATGTAAAAGAACAACAATCTTAAATAATTAATTATTTAGTGATTGAATAAAATTTTTAAAAGTATAAAATAATTTTTCGGTTGCCTTTTTTTCAATTTATATAATTCATTATTTTAATTAATTAATATTGAGATTAATTTTATTTTTATATATAATATTCATTATTTTATTTTTTATTTGTTTATTTTGGAAAAGTATACTTTGAATTATAGAAATGATATAAAATAATTGACAGTAACATAAAAAGTAAAACTTTTATAATTATACTAAAAATTAACTAATTACGGTATTTTAGAATATTATATTTTTAACGAAATTAGGTATTTTTAACGAAATTGAAAACGGTATATACTATTAATATTAATTTATCATTTTTTTTTAATATATAATATTCATTATTTTATTCTTTATTGTTAGTTCAATTTGTAAAAAAATACTAATGTGAATTATCGAAATGATATAAAATAATTAGCAGTAACATAAAAAGTATGCTGTTACTATGGATTATTCTATCAATACTATTTATTATAGATTGTTTTTTAAATAAAGGAAAATCTTGAATAATAAATTAACTGGTAAATCGAAAAATTTCAGAAAATATAGAACTTACAAAACAATTTTTCGGTTGCATTTTTTAATATATTCTAATTAATATATAATATAAATATTAATTCATTATTTTATTAATATATAATATTCATTATTTTATTTTTATTACTAATTTAGTTTGGAAAATAATACTAGTGTGAATGATTCCAATTGATATAAAATAATTAGCAATTAACTAAAAAATATAATTTTTTTAAATTAACGACTAAAAATTCAGTTAATTTTAGTAAATTTTAAATGAATGAATTTGAAAAGCATTTTTAATGAAATTGTAAAACGACTTTGTTTAGAATAGTGCAATTTCTATTTATTGCCAATCGATAGCAAATTGTGTTTTAAAATATTTCTTCTATTTCTGAAGGAATAAGATAGAATAGTTATAATCATTGAATATATGATAAGGGAATATTTTTAGAAATACAAGGTAAAAGAAAAAGCGATACAAAATTTATTAAGAAATCAAGAAAATAAAAAGAACCATACCTTGGAAACGTTTCTGTATTCACTTCTTAAGCAAAAAATTAAAATATGTCTAAATTAAGTATAGAACGTTTTTTTAATGGTTTTATATACTACATCTGCTTCTTCTTCCAAGGTATCCTATTAAGTTGTCAACCTTGTTTTTTTTGAAGAGAGAGAAAAAAAGGTTTTAAAAAAATCAAATATAAAAATATAACCCTTTTATTTGTTACAAATTCATCTTGACATCATCAATTTTTTAAATGCATTCAAACTGTCAACAGAGAACAGATTGGAACTGGTAGATATGAATTAAATTTCTATCGCAAAGAAAATTTTCAATGATTCCGAAAACGTATAAAGCATTATCTAAAGCGAAAAGAAAATAATAAAATGTGTTTTTGACTTATGAAAAATCAAAAATGTCTTCCAAGTTTTTTTTGTTTATTAAATTTTATGATTTAAAATTCAAAGATTTTGTATTAATAATTATTTTTTTATTTTATTTTTGTATTATACAAAAGATTGCGTTAGATGGGATACATAGTCACTATCCAACTATCGTAAAATTCTGAAAAAAAAAATGTTGGACAATAGTTCTAAAACTGTAGCCACGATCTAGGAATAGAGGAGGAATATAAGTTATTCTACACCCTACTGTAAAAGACATTTTTTTTTTTTTATTATCTCACTTGGTAGACAGTAACATCAAGACCAGGGGTCTCCAAACTATGGCCCGCGACAGCGAATAGTTTATTGTTGCAGTAATAAGTTGGATAAAAAAACACAGAATGATAATAACTCAGTTTTATTGACTTGCTAGGTAAAGCTTAATGACAAACATAATACGCAGAAAAATTAACTTAAGCATAACAACTAACAAATAATTGAAATGAATCCCACTAACATTATAAATTAGTGAACATCCCGCGGTTACCCTCGCTAGTTATACTACCTATTTCCGATTTTAACCACTAGATGTCGTCAAGTGTCACTGTCGTACCGAAACACACAATAGTAATTGTAGTAATTGAACCAGCGAATTTAGCAAGCGTATGCTCGCTCAGAGCGCGTACTCGGCGACTAGTCTAGAAATTATAGATAATGGCAGAAAAATTAAAACGGCTTTGGCCCTTGGTACTTACTGGAGTAAACAATATGGCCCTAAGGCTGGAAAGTTTGGAGACCTCTGATCTAGACCAAGTGCAAGAACACATGTTTTCTCATGGAAGGAGGGGAAGGGGGTAGCTTCTGTTGTGATGGAGCACCCGTAGGTTGAAGGTTGACTTGGCTCCAAGTTGCTGAAGAAGGAAGACGATGCCTTCCGAGAGAACATTTTAAGGGTAACTACACCACATTTGTGTATCGTATAGGAGAAAACACGGAAACGCCCACCAGATAGTCCGGTCCACGTGGCAACATCACAATCGATCACGCCATCGAGTCTCATCGTTTTTTGAAACAGTGTCTACAACAAAGTCATGAGCAGATTGAACCTCCATCTTAATGTTCACCAGCGGCGAATATTGCCACGAGTCTGGTTAAAAGTGATTTGAAATTTTATCATATAAAATAGAGAAAAAAAGAGTAGTTTAGATGGGTTGATCCCTTACACTTAAATTCATGAGTTGGTTGATTGGTTTTAAAACTACCTAGGTATTCTGTAATTAGTACGATCGTTGTATAAATTATGATATGAATTTCAAAGAATTCTCAGTTATAAAGCATTACAGGTATTGATCCTTTTAAGAAAAATCTGAGAATGGCACTTCTATGCCTTGATTTCTATGACAGAAATTCATAATCGAATATATATATATATTTTTTCAATTTAAGTAACAGGTGGACTAACAAGTTCGTAGGCTGACACATAAATAGCGCTACTAGTATTAAATCCATGTGATTTTTAGTTAGCCCTAACCTTCAAAAGACACGTGTATAAATTTGACAGCTGTTGCGCTATTAGTATGTGAGTTATAGCATTTTTTTAGTGTTTATCACGTGCAGTCCACTCGGCTGACTGTCGATTGGACTCTAGTGTGAAATGATGGAGCCATGTTTCTTCCATTGTCACATATCGACGCAAAAATTCGGGTTTATTACGATTGAACAGCTCAAACACTGCTTAGAATCATCAATTCGTTGTTGTTTTTGGTCGATTGTGAGCTCGCGCGGCACCCACTTTGAACAGAGCTTGCGCATATCCAAATATTCATTCACGATATGTCCAACACGTTCCTTTGATATCTTTAGGGTCTCAGCTATCTCAATCAACTTCACTTTACGGTTATCAGAAATTATTTTGTGGACTTTTTTGATGTTTTCGTCGGTAACAGCCTCTTTGGGGCGTCCACTGCGTGCATCGTCGTCGGTGCTCATTTCGCCTCGTTTAAATTTAGCAAACCACTTCTCTACGGTTGATTTTCCTGGTGTAATGTCCGAATAATGTTTATCAAGCCAAGCCTTGGCTTCAATAGCATTTTTTTTTTCGCCAAAAAGCAATGCTTTATTTACACACGAAATTCCTTTTTATCCATTTTTTCAAACTAACAAAAGTTGCTTCACTAAAAATGCTATAACTGACATACTAATAGTGCAACATCTGTCAAGTTTATACACGTGTCTTTTGAAGGTTAGGGCTAACTAAAAATTATATGGATTTAATACTAGTAGGGCCATCTATGTGTCAGCCCACGAACCTTTCAGCCCACCTGTTAGATAATATTTTATATAGAATTTTATGTAATATTTTATAGAGATAATATATTTCCTGATAATATTTTGTTATATTTTGGAAAAAAAAAGAAATCTTGATTTTAAGAGCATGGTCATATAGTTCAATAAATTTTAATTTTTCAGCAAATACTTAATATAATACTAGTGGAAGTTACCAATAAAAATCCTTTTGAAAGGTAATGTTTTGCATTTGCATCTCATTGAAAACAATGTTCCACATTTGCATACCATTGAAAACAATACTCCACATTTGCATCCCATTGAAAACAATGTTTTTCATTTATCTACCCATGGAATTGTTTGTGTTGCGTATAAGTAGGACACTGTATAGCACCAGACAAAAAAATAATGGATTTAAGTATTTGATCAGTAAGATAAATCATGCCTGCATTGTAAATGTCCCTTATCTTCAATTAACATTCAATGAGCTATATATCTGCCAATCTAGTGATGAATGACTTCATACTAAAATTCATGACTTTCAAAAATAATCAAAACATATTGTATACAAGAATAAATGTTCAAGAAAAATTTCAACAAATAATCAAAACATATTGTATTCAAGAATAAATGCTCAAGAAAGATTTCAACAAATAATCAAAACATATTGTATTCAAGAACAAATGCTCAAGAAAGATTTCAACAAATAATCAAAACATATTGTATTCAAGAATAAATGCTCAAGAAAGATTTCAACAAATAATCAAAACATATTGTATTCAAGAATAAATGCTCAAGAAAGATTTCAACAAATAATCAAAACATATTGTATGCAAGAATAAATGTTCAAGAAAAATTTCAACAAATAATCAAAACATATTGTATTCAAGAATAAATGCTCAAGAAAGATTTCAACAAATAATCAAAACATATTGTATTCAAGAATAAATGCTCAAGAAAAATTTCAGCAAATAATCAAAACATATTGTATTCAAGAATAAATGCTCAAGAAAGATTTCAACAAATAATCAAAACATATTGTATTCAAGAATAAATGCTCAAGAAAGATTTCAACAAATAATCAAAACATATTGTATTCAAGAATAAATGCTCAAGAAAATTTCAACAAATAATCAAAACATATTGTATTCAAGAATAAATGCTCAAGAAAGATTTCAACAAATAATCAAAACATATTGTATTCAAGAATAAATGCTCAAGAAAAATTTCAACAATGTACAACAATTTGTTAGGATTGAAACTTTCTCCAAGTATTTGAAATATAAAAATTTTTAAACTGAGTTTTTAAAATAAATCGTAAATAATATTCGTATCACAAAAGCAAAAATTACGATAAAGTATAATAAGTTTTTCACAATTTGTAAACTTGATGTAAAAATTTAAATATGACGTTTACATCACGTATTTGCCAACTGCATTAAAAAAAAAACCGCTTACGTCGCTATCTTTTTTGTTAAATAGATAAGTATATTGATAAGATATCTTTTTTATTAATAGATATTT